>JAKJMR010006712.1:11748-27526 GCA_024449315.1 Daboia siamensis | reverse complement strand
TTATTATTATTATTATTATTATTATTATTATTATTATTATTATTATTATTATTATTATTATTATTATTATCATGACTTGTATGCCGCCCTATCTCCCAAAGGACTCAGGGTGGTTAACAACAATAAAATACAATGATACAAAATTTAAAAAAGAAATTAAATTAATAGCCCCAATAGAATAAGTTAAAATTAAAGTTAAAAATTAAAAACATGTTAAAATCCCTGTCAGTCTAGGTCAGCCTGATGGAAAAGAAGTGTTTTGAGGCCGCGGCGAAAGGACCGGAGATCTGGGGCCATCCAGAGCTCAAGGGGAAGTTGGTTCCATAGGGCTGGCGCTCCCACAGACAAGGCTCTCCCCCTGGGGGTCGCCAGCCGACATTGTCTAACCAACAGCACCCTGAGGAGGCCCTCTATGTGTGAGCGTATTGGGCGATGAGAGATCGTTTCCGGCAGCAGACGGTCCTGCAAGTATCCCGGGCCTAAGCCATGTAGGGCTTTAAAGGTAAATACCAGCACCTTAAATCTCACCCAGAGGACAACCGGTAACCAATGTAGCTCACGCAGGAGGGGTGTAATATGGGAGTATCGGGATGCTCCCATCACTACCCACGCGGCCACATTCTGCACCAGCTGAAGCCTCTGGGTGGTCTTTAAGGGCAGCTCCATGTAGAGAGCATTGCAGTAATCTATATGGGAGGTAACGAGTGCGTGAGTGACCGTACATAGGGCATCTCGGTCCAGATAGGGGTGCAACTGGTGCACCAGGCAAACCTGGGCAAATGCCCCCCTGGCCACGACTCCAATATGATCTTCAAAACTGAGTCGTGAATCCAGGAGGACGCCTAAATTGCACGCCCTATCAACAGGAGGTAACACCTCTCCTCCCATAACCAAAGATGGAAACTCTTGGACTAAACGAGATGCTGGTACGTAAAGCTCTCAGTCTTGGCCGGGTTGAGCCGGAGCCTGTTCTTCCCCATCCAAATCCATACCGCTTCCAAGAAACGGGACATCACATCGAGGGTATCACTGGGTTGGTTCGGGGTGGAGATGAAAAGCTGGGTATCATCAGCATATTGATGATACCTCACCCTGAAACCACGGATGATCTCACCCAGCGGCTTCATATAGATGTTGAACAGGAGGGGCGAGAGTACCGACCCCCGAGGCATTCCACAACTAAGGGGCTTAGGGGCTGACCTCTGCCCCCCTGCCAACACTGTCTGTGAACAGCCCAAGAGGTAGGAGGAGAACCACCGTAAAACGGTGACTCCCACATAGTGATGTGGACTGAGATTAGACCAGACTGCCTTGGCTAGGGGTCTTCAAACTTGGCCCTTTTATCACTTGTGGACTTCAACTCCAAGAATTCCTCATCCAGACACGTGGGGGGACGAGCTAAGATGGTGGATTCTTTATTAGCAAAGGCTAATAAAGAGCTCCTCCAAAAGTAAAAGCTTTCTTTTCTTTTTATTTTAACTTTTTAACCCCCTTTAACACTGCATTCTAACCTACTTTTAACCCATTTTAAACCTATTTTTAAATCTGTTTTAACCCTTGTTTGACTTTTTATAATAGTCAAAGACTTTTTATAAAGGATAAAGCTATGGCCCTTCTCCTCTTTGATAATTAATGTTTATCTCCCTCCCTCACTAAGAAAAGCTGAAACCACTGCTATATGGCTGGAGTTGGAACACTGCATTAATAAACATCTCATGGGACACCCAAATGCCAGGGTCCTACTAGGGGGGGGACATTAATGCCAGATTGAGACCAGATGATTATACATTATTCATGAAACATCATCAATACCCACCATGGGAGGTCCCTGTACAAACCAACGCCCCCCTCATATGACTCTCTAAAGACATTAGAGCTAACTATGCTGGCCTCTGTCTTGCCAAGTTGGCAAATAAATTTAACTTCTTCATATCTAATGGCTCATGGCCTGGTGACTATCCTGGCAAGTTTACATTCGTGGCAGGGTCCAAAACTAGTACCATTGACTACATCTTAACTTCTATGGACTTAGTACATTATATAGAAAATTTTGAAGTCTTGCCTTACTAGAAAGTGATCACTTTTCTCTGTGTATATACATGAAGCCCTTTATCAGGCAGATACCCTCCAAGGATCATTTTATCTCTGCAATCTCTATAGCAGGCTAACAAGATGTCAGGTCAAATGGATCCAACAACTTGATCAGAAGGTAAGGAGAGCCCTAACAAAGGATAATTTTCAAAAAATCCGTGCAGCCTTTATATCAGCCAACCTGACTCAAGACTTATTAGAACTATATAAAAGTTTAGTTTATGAGCTACAACTATTATTAGCACATGATCAAAATTTCCCAGTTCAGTGGTTCTGTACCTCTTCCAAAACATGGTTTGATAAGGATTGCCTAGGAATCAAGAAAGCCTTTAACTTGTTATACGAGTACAAAAGCGAAACTGGATATGGCAATAAAGCAATTCTTAAACAGTTACTTACACTCAAAAAACAATTCAAGCAATTGATTGCATTCAAAAAGAGACAAGACACAAGGTCTTCCTGGGAACAGCTCATTGTGGCAGCAAAGCAAAAGAACTCTATTTTGGTGCCTAATAGCTTGCCACTCTGAAAGAATCTATACCCCACTAGACTGTCATATATCTCCTATAACCTGAGAACTTCATTTTTGGAGAATGTATGAAGACCCCTGCAGTGAGAGTACAAAGTCTATAATGAAGGATTTACCTGAGTGGCCTCCAGTTTTGGAGTCTGAAATTAAATCCCTCATTGGCCAACTCAGGATCGGAAAGGATCCAGGAGCTGACTTCATTTCAGCCAAATTACTAAATAATATGGAGTGGTGGATACCGTCCTGGCAGGGCTATTCACCTATAATGACTCCACTGGCCATGTTGCAGAGGATTGGGCTTGGCAATTGTGGTCCCAATTTATAAAAAGAGAGACAACCGTGCCAACTACAGACCAATAGGTCTGCTAAATATAATCAGCAAACTCTAAGCCAAACACCTTCAAGATAAAGAGGAAATAGATGAACTTTTTGCTAGTCAGCTAAGATATATAGGAAGCACATCACAACAGTAATGGGGGACTTTAATTACCCTGAAATCAACTGAGAGACAAATTCTGCACCAAATGGAAGATCAAACAGATTCCTGACAAACCTAGCACACAACTTTGTCACTCAAAAAGTAGAGAAGGGAACTAGGGGATTAGCCATATTGGATCTAATCCTCACTAACAGAGATGAAATGATAGAAGTTATTGAAGCCACAGTAACCTTGGGGGGAAGTGATCATGCAGTATTGAAATTCAACATTCAGGAAGCACAAGCTAAATAGAACACAGTCAAACTAGAATTTTGGACTTTAAGAGAGCTAATTTCAATAAACTTAGAGAAGGCTTGGGAAGGATTCCATGGATGAGAATCCTCAAGGGGAAAACAACTCAAAAAGCTTGGGAAATTTTGAAAAGTGAGATAATAAAAGTCCAGTCTAGCACAATACTAACAAAGAAGAAAAATAACAGCTCTCAAAAGAAACCAGGATGGCTGCATAAAGAACCCTCTGATAAATTGAAAGATTAAAAGGACAAGTATAAAAAGTGGAAAGAGGGGCACATAACTAAGGCAGAATATGAGCAAATAGTCCAAGCATGCAAAGATGAAGTGAGGAAAGCTAAGGCTCAAAATGAACTAAGGCTTCTAACAAAGTCAAAAATAACAAAAAAAAGCTTCTTTCAACATGTATAAACCAAGGAAAAAGTCAAGGAAATGATTGGCCCATTAGTGGGAGAAAGTGGCAAGCAACAGGGAGAAAGCAGAACTATCTAACTCATTTTTTGCCTCTGTCTTTACACAAAGGGAAAAAAACAGTCCAACCTATTAAAAACAGTACCATAAAAATAGATTAGAAAGACAAGTTAAGATAAGCAAGAAAATGGTAAGTGAGCACCTATCCAACCTAGAAGAGTCCAAATCATCAGGACCAGATGGATTACACCCCAAGGTTCTCAAGGAACTGGCAGATGTGATCTCAGAACCACTGAACTATATTTTTCAAAGATTCTGGACCATTGGGGAACTACCAGAGGACTGGAAGAGAGCTGATGTAGTTCCCATCTTCAAAAAAAAAGGGGGGGGGGAATAGGTCCAGGAAACTATGGACCTATCAGCCTGATCTCAATATCTGGGAAGATTCTGGAAAAGATAATCAAACAACAAACCAGCAAACACCTAAATGCAAAGAAAGTCATTACTAAAAGCCAACATGGGTTTGTCAAAAATGAATCATGCTATACAAATCTTATTCCATTCTTTGACTAAGTGACAAAATTAGTGGATCAGAGGAATGCTGTGGAAATAATTTACCTGGACTTCGGTAAGGCATTTGATAAAGTAGATCACAACCTACTACTTGATAAAAATGTGGGTTAGTCAGCATCACCACCAGATGGATTCATAGCTGGACGACCGACCATACTCAGCATGTGGTCTCAACGGAACGGTATCTAAATGGAGGGAAGTGTGTACTGGGGTGGCCCAGGGCTCTGTTCTAGGCTCAGTGCTCTTCAACATCTTCATCAACAATTTAGATGAGGGGATAGATGGGGAACTCATCAAATTTGCAAATGGCATCAAGCTAGCAGGAATAGCCAATATTCCAGTAGATAGACTTAAGATATAGGAGGATCTGAACAAACTGGAACACTGGACACTATCTAACAAAATGAAATTCAATGGTGAAAAAAGTAAAGTTCTACATTTTGACAAGAAAAACCAAATGTACAGGTATAGTATAGGTGGTACCTTGCTCAATAATACTAACTGTGAGAGGGATCTCAGAGTCCTAGTAGACAATCACTTAGCCAGCAGTGTGCTGCTGCTGCTAAAAAAAGCCAACACAGTGTTAGGCTGCATTAACAGAGGGATAGAATCGAGATCATATGAAGTATTAATACCACTTTACAATGCCTTGGTAAGGCCACACTTGGAATACTGCATCCAGTTTTGGTCACCACAATGTTAAAAAGATGTTGAGACTCTAGAAAGAGTGCAGAGAAGAGCAACAAAGATGATTAGAGTTATGGAGGCTAAAACATATGAGGAACAGTTGCTGGAATTGGGTATGACTAGTTTAATGAAGAGAAGGATGAGGGGTGGGGGCATGATAACAGTGTTCCAATATCTCAGGGGCTGCCATAAGGAAGAGGGAGTCAAGCTATTCTCCAAAGTGCTTGAAGGCAGGACAAGAAGCAATGGATGGAAACTAATCAAGGAGAGAAGCAACCTAAAACTAAGAAGAAACTTCCTGACAGTTAGAACAATTAATCCATGGAACAACCTGCCTCCAGAAGCAATGAATGTTCCAACACTGGAATTTTTTAGGAAGAGACTGGACAGCCATTTGTCTGAAATGATATAGGGTTTCCTGCCTGAGCAGGGGGTTGGACTAGATGACCTCAAGGTCCCTTCCAACATCTTTTAAAAATATGGTTCAGAGGTTCTAAGATTAGTCTGATAGATGGATTAGTCTGATCCTGATGATTTGAACTTTTCTAAACTGGATAGGTGTTGTCTTACCATTTTTTGTCTATTTTGATTTGTATTCCTAGTCTGTCTATTAAGATACTGTTTTGGTAGGTTGGACTATTTTTTTTTACTTTTGTGAAAAGATAGATACAAAAAATTAATTAAGCAGTTCACTCTTTCCCTGGTGTCTGAAACTTCTTTTCCTTTTTATCTTTCAGTTTTTCAGAGTGTTCTTTATGCTGGTTTCTTATGGAATCCCTTATTTTTCTTTTTCAGTGTTATTGTGCTAGACTGGGCTTTTACAATCTCATTTTTCAGGGTTTCCTAAGATTCTTCAGTTGAGTTGTTTTTAAGATTTTCATCCATGGAATATTTCCCAAACTCTCTAAGTTTGTTGAAATTAGCTCTCATATTCAAATAACTAGTCTGATTTTGTTTTATTACTTGTGTCTGTAATTCTAATATGGCTTAGTCACTCTCTCCCAAAGTTACCACAATTTCAACCCCTTCTATTGTGTTTCCCCCAAAATAAGACCCAGTCTTATTTTTTTTCCTGCAAAAGAAGCACTAGGTCTTATTTTCAAGGGATGCCTCACCTCATGGTGGCGGTACCAACAGACCTGGTGCCACCACCACAAAGCAAGGCAGCTGGGGAGCTCTCCCGCTGCATCTTGCACCTGCTTATCTCAGGAATGCTGCAGCCATACCACCCACCCACCCAACACCTGTCGTGCCATTGCCTCACTTCTTCTGTGGTTGCTCATAGCAGGAGGCTATGTGGTGCTCATGGCAGGATGCTGCATGGTGCATTGTGCCAGTGCCAGTGCTTGCGGCACCAGCACTCGCAGCACCAGCATGATGCAGTATGTGGCCTCCTGCCCTGAGCAGCTGCTAACAATCAGAAGAAGTGGACCAGTGGCCACACAGGCTCCTTCTGGACAGAGCTGCCAGTGCAGCCACCATAAGGTGAGGCAGGTGTCAGGGTGTGGGAAGTCTGGCTGAGGGAGTCCTGAGGTAAGCAGGTGCAGGGGATGAGGGGCAGCCCCACCCCCACCCTTGCCGTAGCTTGATTTTTATGTGTGTGCCTTGCCCCACCTCATGCAACCAGACAGTGGGACAGAGTGTACAGGGTCTTAACTAGGGCTTATTTTGGGGGTAGGGCTCATTTTCAGGGAAACACGGTATCATTTCATCTATTACGAAGAATTAGTTTGAATTAGCTAAGAGCTATCTAAGAATTAGCTAAGAACCTACTTGGAATTCTTGCACAGCCATAAGAAACATAAACGTGACCTCCTCCAAGTTCCAAAAGCCTTATCTGGTCATTCCCAAAGGAAGGCCAGTAGTCTGGTGAAATTCTTGTAACATAAATGGTAAACAATCAAGTTACTGTTTTTCACTATTCATGAGTAGCTCTGGTTGCTTGTACCTGACAGACGACCAGGACCTTAATTGTATCCAGGAAGAAACTGAAAGCCAATGCAGCTCATGCATCAGAGGAGTTACCATGGACAAATATAGGGGGGCCCTTTACTTGCACACTGCTACATTATGACGACAGTGATCTTCAAAGACAGCCTCATGTAGAGCACGTTGCAATAATCAAGACAGGAGATGACTAAGGTGTGGGTGAATGTAAGCAAGTCTTCCTGGTCTAGGAAAGGACACAATTGGTGCCCCAGAAAAATCTGTGCAAAGGCCTCTCTAGCTATGGCTCCTCCTCACGTAAGCCCTGTTAGTCCAGAAGGGTCCCCAAGTTTCATATCAGTTCAGTGCAAGGAAATGCCACCCCACCCAGAGTCAAAAATGAATAATCCTATAACAACTCCATCTTGCCAGGATTGAGTTGAAACTGGTTCCTCCCCAGCCAGACCTTAATAGCCTCCAGGCTCTTGGCCAGCTTTGCCACTGTATCATTTATCCGGCTAGGGATGGAGATGTATAACTGGGTATCATCAGAATACTGATGATACTGAACCCCATACCAATGAATAACATTCTATTTGATTTCAAATAGATGTTAAAAAGAAGTGGCAAAAAACTTGAGCTTTGAAGCACCCCACATTGCAAGGGCCTAGAACTTGAATTCTCCTTTACCAACTGTGACTGGAACCATTCATAGGGGAATGAGAACCACCATAACATGGTGCCTCCCACTCCCAACCCCCAAAGTCAGTCCAGAAGGATATCATGCTCAATGATATAGAAAGCCATTGAAAGGTCCAAAAGGGCCAAAACAGTTGAGTTACATCTATCCTGGGACCTCCAAAAGTCATTGACAGTGCTGTGTCCCAGCCTGAACTCAGACTGAAAAGAGTCCAAATCCATCATCCAGGGCCCTTTATAGCTATATGCCAACTAGCCTTTATAGATTGGAGAATGGATGAAAGTAGCCCTATTGGGGCAGAATGCAATTCTCAGGCAAGGGTATGTTGGGCTGCAATATTGTGGGATCCCTACATGGCCCCTTGATAAGAGGGCATACCACCACCTCCTTTAGGACAAATGATGCCATTCCCTTCTGCACAGAGGCATTGATCACTGCTTGAACCCAACCACGTCACCTCCCTGGAAGCCTGAACTCAAAGAGACAAAGCAGCATAGTTTACAAATAGGCAAGTTTATTGAATTTATTTTTAAAATTTTCACTCTGGAATTTTTTTGTAGCCAGCAGTATATACCAGTTGTACACATGAAGAACCATTATGATGCAGTAACTAAGGAAGTGATGGCGAACCTTTTAGAGACCGAGTGCCCAAACTGCAACCCAAAACCCACTTATGTGTCTTCGGGTGCTGGATGGGTGTGGCCCATTGGGTGGGCGTGGCCCATTGGTCATGGCAGACTGGGTGGGTGTGGCCGGGGTAGGCATGGCCACCTCAATGTTGTTATGGGGGCCAGGCAGAGTTGGGGGAGATCCAGGGGGGCTCTGGTGGGGTGGGACGGTGGGCAGGAGCCTTGTCCTGTGGGGTGAAGTGAGGTGAGGCAGGGTGATAGGGCAAGGGTGTCATTGCTGCAGGGCAAGGCAAGGCAAGGCAGGGGCTGGGGCAGCTGCTGCCTGACACCATCGGCCCCCGCACACAACAAGCGCATGGGGGCCAACTGTATCCATCAGCAGCCACAGCCTGCTGGCTCCTCTTTCACAAGAAGTTGGAAATTGATTGATTGACCTTTTTCCCCCCAAAAAAACCTTCCTTTGTTTCCTTGCATGCAGCGGATGCAGCAGATCGCGAAGGAGAAATGGCACGGGGCTGGGAGTCAGGTTAGGAAAGAAAGCCAATTTCTGGGGAGAGCAAGGATTTATTTCCTTACCTACCCCACTTGTTCAAGGCCACTTTCCGCTCAGATGCATTGCTCTTGCCATGGCTGACCACTCACTTCAGTGCCCTCCCTCCCTGAGCCTCCAGCATTCCACCTGTTGCTTTGGTTGGCCTGCCAGCTCCCACCTCAACACCCTGCCCACCACTACCCAGCATGGTTGCCGCGGACCATAGGTTTGCCACCACAGAACTAAGTTGTTGTCTAGATTAGGGACAACTATATCCATGCTCAGCCATGGATGCTCTTTGGGTGATATGGGCCATTTACTTTGTTAGTTCTCATTAACAATGTAGTCCAACATACCCTTGCCTTAGAGTCTTGCTCAGCTCCAGTAGGGCTACAATGTTCAAGTGTATAATTGCATCATTAATTAACCTTCTCATAGATATTGAGTTCAATCTGGAATAATACCAAGTCATAGGTTGGTTATTGTTACTTGGTTACTGTATTTATATTTCAGAAACAAAGTGGAGAAATTCTTCAGAACGTATTTGGGACTTTGGCCTGATTCTTGTTTGGCAAAAGAGCATCTATGACACTTTCAACTCCAGATGAAATCATCAGAATAATGAATGATGGAAAACCAGGACCATATACTATATATAGAAAAGGGAGATATAGCTTCTTTCGTTATCCATAGATGTTCCATTCCTGAAAATTAAGACATACTTGAATGTAACATAATATTCCTTAAAAAAAAAAGAATAAATAGAACAAAACTATGAACCCTATCATTACACATTCCATGTAATGTTAAGTTTGGTATCTTATCAAATTGAAACTCTAGTTTTAATTCCAGTTCCAGTTGAAACTAATCCTTAAATGCCCAATCCCTCTATCCTTGTATACTCCTTAATTTATGTTCATGTGTATTCGTATGTGCTTTTGTATGGTATGTCTATGTGTATAACATGTGCATGTATGTATATGTGCACACACACAAAAATAAATTCACACACATACACCCTCATCTATCAAAAGTCACATTCCAAATAAGTGCAGGGCCAAGATAAAATAATTAATTTTCATTAATTGAAATGTTAGCTCTAATTGGCTGTAATACAATTGCCTGTAAACCAACTGAATCAGTTAATTTTGTTTATGTTCTCTTTGCACCTTTTCTTTATGCATCACAATGTCATACCTGCAGTGCTGCATTTGTCATTCTAATGAAAGTAGTAAGAGTGTATGAATGGTGCTGGAGTAAGACAGGAAAGAGAAAGGGAAGATCAAAACTGGATAGAGATAAGGCAAGAGGGAAAGGTCCTGTAATAGTTAGAGAAGAAGAAAAAGCAGTCATATTTAGACTTTACAAAAAAGGATTAATTTCAGCAAATAATCCTTAGATTCAGCATCCAACCCCTGTAGCAGCAGTGTCTGCCGTTCTTTGTCCTTCTCCCTAATACCTTTGTTTCAACATCTTCTCTCTTCTTAATGAATCCAAGATTACCTCTAACACTATTGGCAGAGAATTAAATGTTTAAACAATATGAAGAAAACATATGTATGCATGCATGTCTATGTATGTATGCATGACTATGTATGTTTAATTGTGAGAGTATAATAAGATGTATGCATATATATGTAAGTATATTTCTATGTATTGTATCTTGCATATGTATGTTTCTGTTCTTTCATTTTCCATCTGTATGTGTTTATATATTTGTGGAATAATGGTTCAAAACCCATTAAACAGAAGAGGATAATCAATAAAGACAAAACATTTATTAGCCATAGTATCATAGATCCTGCACAGCAGGTTGGATGAACAGGGTTAAAATGTTTATAGAATTTAAAGACAGTATAAATAGAAGTGCAGCACAAAGCATCTAATACATTTGCTGCATGTATATTATCTGGTGCTGGAGAAGACTCCTGCGAGGCCCTTGGACTGCAAGGCGATCAAACCAGTCAGTCCTAGAGGAGATCAATCCTGAGTACTCTTTAGAAGGCCAGATCCTGAAGCTAAAACTCAAATACTTTGGCCACCTAATGAGAAAGAAGGACTCACTGGAGAAGAGCCTAATGCTGGGAAAGATCGAGGGCAATAGAAGAAGGGGACGACAGAGAATGAGGTGGCTGGATGGAGTCACTAAAGCAGTAGGCGTGAGCTTAGATGGACTTCAGAAGATGGTAGAGGACAGGAAGGCCTGGAGGAATGTTGTCCATAGGGTCGCGATGGGTCGGACACGACTTCGCAGTTAACAACAACAATATTTTTAAATTATATGGCAAAGATTTACACTGTTGCATGTATATATTCTCTGAATAGTTATTAAGAAGCTGACATCATTATAAAAATGTTGAATGTTTATTTCCCCACTTTAAGCCACCCTTGGCATGAGTACTGAAGGAGCAAGTTAGCCCCTTGTATGTGACCTCTTCAGCTGGAGATACAGCAGAAGGTCTTCATTTGTTACTGCTTATTTCTACAATGTGTTTGTACTGTATGCCCTGGGAAGTGCTGGATGGGCTCCAGGTAATCTTCTTTGAGTTGTATGACCAGAAAGAAGAGAATGGAGAAGACGGGGTATTCCAGGAGGCTGTGGAATGCTGTTCCCAAAACAATGCTTTAGGGGATTGTTTTTCCCTGGGATTTTTCCTCCAAAGTCTCTGACCAGACCCATCCTATTTTCCATTTATTTGCTAGCTTCTGTTGCTGTTCAAAATTTGGTCCCATCCTCTTTTAGTTTTTTTGATGCATGATTATCCTGATGACAGATATACAGTGTACTCATCTTGTCTCCATAATTTTCAATGCCCATGGATTTGGAAAGAATAAAAATGACTCATTTCCTAGTAGACCAAGACAGACCATCAAGAACATTCCAACAGAGATATATGATATGCATAGTGAGTCAGTCAAGCAACAGTATCACAACTGACCTTTCCCCATATACATTTAATTACAGTGCAAATAAGTCCTGTCAGCCTCTTTAGTTTGCTATATCTTCATGATTTTGCCTACATTTCATCCTCAACTCTATAAATGAGATTGGCATTAATTAACCTCAGATGCTCTGCTTTTAAAGTACCATTTTCTGTTCTTAGGTCAATAGCAGCCAAGACATTTTCAAAATGTTCACTTTTCTGTACGCTGTGGAGCCTTGCATCAATTGGCACTTCAGGCTGGTGTGAGTACCTATTCTCTCAAATGTCAATCAATTTCCAGTGCCATATTTTTTCTTTCTCCCACAATAAAGAGCAGGAAAAGTTGTACCCTGCCACCCTAACCACACAATGCACAAGAAGGTGACCAATGGCTGGGCAGCTGAATGGTAAAGCAAGAAAGACAACTTTTTTTTAAGAAAACTAGTTGCACAGCATGTTCCCCCAAAGCAGGTTTGTTAGAAGGTTTAGAGCTCTTTTGAAAGAGCATAAATCCATTCTTGATTTAGTACAGTACTTTTTTAATCTAGCCATCTGACTCTGATTCGTGGTTAGTTTCCCGTTGTGTGGTGTCATTTAAAGCAGGGCTTTTCAGCCAGTAGTATGCGTACCACCTGTGGTACATTGGCACCTAGCAGGTGATACGCAACTGCAAAGTCACGTGGTTGAACGGAGAGACACTTGAGCTGGGTAGTATTTCTTTATTGAGTCAGAAATGAAGCTGGAGCAAAGCGGTTACCTGGCATCTCTTTATACCTGCTCAGGTGAATGGTGACCAATAGATTTGAACCTGGGCTTCCCGCCAGTGCAGGTGGCCAATGGATTTAAACCCTGGCTTCCTGCCAGAGCTGACCATGCCCTGGGGCTGTCAACGACTCGCTCTATTCAGGCTTTCCCGCCGAAACGGTTATAGCCTGGAGCTGTCCAGCCCCCTGCTGTGCTGACATTTCCGTGTATGCTTTAAAGGCATACACTACAGCAACCATCCTAGTGGGGGAGGGAAATGAGCTGAACTGGCGGCATCACCGCAGAAGCCTGAGTGAGAGATGGCTGGAGCTGCAGGGCTGTCAGGGCTCAGCAGAAGTGCCAGGATCAGCTCCAGATTCCAGCTCTCCTTCATGGGAAAGGAGGTGGGAGGAGGGATGAGGCTTCCACTTTCCTCAAATCTAGGGCAAAGCAAAGCAATGGGAACTGGAAGTTGCCAATTGCCAGGCCAACAGTGGTAGGCTCAGCTCCACTGTGCTGAAAGCGCAAGACAGAGGCGCCCTGAAAACAGAGGGAAAGGAGGGAGGGAAAGCAGAGCAGAAGGGAAATCTGAAACCACCACTACCCCAAAAATACCCCACCCTGGACAGCCTTTTTCCTTCCTTTCTGAACGCTGTGATGGTCCCCTGTGATGGGTGAGGGGGGCAGTGAGAGGAGGGCGGCACCATCTGCTACAGGGGCTTCGATCTGTACTTCATTTTGGACAAGTAAGTGGCCGAGCATCTCGGCGGCTATGCGAGATGAGGCTGTGCTGCATGGGGTGCTTTGTTTTGGAAGGGGTGCAGCAGCCCTGGCAGTTTTTCAAAACTCTGCAGCAGTTTTTTCCCTTTGCTTTGGGTGCTAATTTGGACAAAAAACACCTGGTGGATGCTGCGTTCCTCTTTCCTCTGGAAGAGGTCGAAGGAAAAGGCTCCTTCTTCACTAGTTTCTCTTTTTGCAACTTTGTTTTTTTGGGGGAGGAAGTTTAGCAAAGAGTAGCTGTCAGCTTTAGCCTGTTTGGGTAGATTTACAAACACCCATTTTCAAAGCAAATCCCTCACTCGACTTCTTTCATGGGATGCAATTTCCGCGGAGCAGCCGTTTAAGACAAGGGAGGGAACTTTGGCTCTTTTATGATTTGTAGACTTCAACTCCCAGAATTCCTGAGCCAGCCATGCTCAGAGGAAAGGGAGAGGTTTCCAAGCTCAGCCATGCTGGCTCAGGAATTTGGGAGTTGAAGTCCACAAGTCATAAGAGAGTCATGGTTCCCCACCTCTGGTTTAAGATCTCTGAACTGGGGAGTCAATTTGAAACTTGCTCCATGGCTGTGATGGATTATTGATTCAATCAATAATTGGAAGTTAACATATACATACCCATGAAAAAGAAATATTTTTTGGGAAATAGGCAGAAACAATAGGAAAAGAGGTAGAAAATCTAGCCCCTTGTTGTTGTTGTTGTTGTTAGCTGCGAAGTCGTGTCCGACCCATCGCGACCCTATGGACAACATTCCTCCAGGCCTTCCTGTCCTCCACCATCCTCTGGAGTCCATCCAAGCTCACGCCTACTGCTTCAGTGACTCCATCCAGCCACCTCATTCTCTGTCGTCCCCTTCTTCTATTGCCCTCGATCTTTCCCAGCATTAGGCTCTTCTCCAGTGAGTCCTTCTTTCTCATTAGGTGGCCAAAGTATTTGAGTTTTAGCTTCAGGATCTGGCCTTCTAAACAGCAGTCAGGATTGATCTCCTCTAGGACTGACCGGTTTGATCGCCTTGCAGTCCAAGGGACTCGCAGGAGTCTTCTCCAGCACCAGAGTTCAAAGGCCTCAATTCTTTGGCGCTCAGCCTTTTTTATGGTCCAACTTTCACTGCCATACATTGCAACTGGGAAGACCATAGCCTTGACTATACACACTTTTGTTGACAGGGTGATGTCTCTGCTTTTTAGTGTGCTGTCTAGATTTGCCATGGCTTTCCTCCCGAGGAGCAAGCGTCTTTTAATTTCTTGGCTACAGTCCCCATCTGCAGTGATCTTGGAGCCCAGGAAAATAAAATCTGTCACTACCTCCATTTCTTCCCCATCTATTTGCCAGGAATTGAGAGGGCCAGATGCCATGATCTTGGTTTTCTTAATGTTAAGTTTCAACCCAACTTTTGCACTCTCCTTCTTCACCTGCAACAAGAGGCTCTTTAGTTCTTCTTCACTTTCTGCCATTAGAGTGGTATCATCTGCGTATCTAAGGTTGTTGATATTTCTTCCGGCAATCTTAATTCCTGCTTTTGATTCATCTAGCCCAGCCTTTCTCATGATGTGCTCTGCATATAAGTTAAATAGGCAGGGCGACAGTATACAGCCTTGCCGGACTCCTTTCCCAATTTTGAACCAATCAGTGGTTCCATGTCCAGTTCTCACTGTTGCTTCTTGACCCACATATAGGTTACTCAAGAGGCAAATAAGATGGTCTGGTACTCCCATCTCTTTAAGAACTTGCCACAGTTTGTTATGATCAATCTAGCCCCAGAAACCAACTATTACATATACGAAAGGCTGCTCCAAAAGAAACATCCATTTCCCTTCTTTAGAAGAGAAAAGCAGCATAGCACAGTCAGATTTAAGATTGTTCACACTGAGCAGGAAGTTATAAAGGCAGAATAGTGATAGTCAGTGGGGATAGCAAATTTTATGCCAGTATTACACCCTGTGGGGTACAATGGCTCTGCAATTAAAGATACTGACCTAGCAGTTTGAAAATATGCAAATGCAAGTAGATTAATAGGTATTACTTTGGTGGGAAGGTAACAGTATTCTGTGCACCTTTGGCATGTAGCCATGCTGGTCACATGACCACAGAAATTGTCTTTGGACAATGCTGGCTCCTTCGGCCAAGAAACAGAGATGAGCACCATGCCATAGGGTCAGATAAATTGACAGGGGAAGAATTACATTTATCTTATTACTCTCTACCGGCTAAAGGCTGATTGGATTATTTTTCAGCTAACTCAAATGGAAAAGCTCAGTCTCATAAAAATGGCAATCTGATTTCCTCCTATCCCTGTGATGGAAAGAGGATATACCTGTTAAGTTTTGGGAATGGTGAGACATTGACGAGGCAATTGGTGAAAGCAACAACACGTTTATTAGGTTAACACAGAAGCAGCACTAACTGCTGCTTAACTTCTATTTATACGGACCACCGATAGAATTAATTCTTTGTTAGCAATCCAAAAATATTTACATATATATATGTATATATATATATATATATATATATATATATATATATATA
>JAKJMR010006709.1:0-12471 GCA_024449315.1 Daboia siamensis | reverse complement strand
CTAGACTGGGCCTTTATTATCTCACTTTTCAAAATTTCCCAAGCTTCTTGAGTTGTTTTCCCCTTTAGGATTCTCATCCATGGAATTCTTCCTATGGTCTCTCTAAGTTTATTGAAATTAGCTCTTTTAAAGTCCTCAACCTTGCATCAGTAGACAGTGTTGCGGGAAAGAAATGTGGTGGAAATGAATTAATTTTCTCCCCTCCCTTTAATAAGAAAAAAGAAATACTTGGAAGAATATTACAAGTATTCCGATGGACGGTGGTGGATATTACTAAAACACAGAGAAACTGAAATCGTTTAAGGTTGTACTGCAGTGAAGCAAGCAGGATTCCCCCCCCCCATCGTCTGTGCCCCCTGTCTCAATTTAATTTCAAATTTAATGGCTGTGAACTACTCTGCCAGCAGAAGTCTTTTGAAAAATTGGCTTCCTGCTAGAACCGGCAGGTAGGCGAAGGAATAAGGATCCTCTTTCTTGTATCAGCTAAGAGGATCCTTTGTGCTGAACTCCAGCTCAGAGTGAATAGGGAATCCCATGCTGAAATGGGGAGGAGGAAGAGGAAGGGGAGGGGGGATTACTTTCCATTATAAAGGGGGTAGGATGTCTTCAACCTGACTCCAAAGGAGCAATCAATATTAATTAAGTGGATGTGCAATCAATAAAGATGTGGGCTCTTGAGGTTTAAGGAGTAAGATTGGGGATGAAACATGAAGCTTGGCCAAAGGGCAACCCACTGCAGTTGGGGGCTGCAATGGAATCCCCCCCCCTTCTAGGGGCACGATGGTCCTTCTCTATAGCAGCCGGTCTTCCAATCTCTTCCTAACAGATTTCATTTTCATTTCGAGACACAAGATACACTGCTTGGCACAAAAGGGATTGGTGTGTGTGTGATTTATTAGGAAGCAAGCAGAGATAGTAATTCACTTCAGACTCCATCAGCTAAATTGTTGGCGGAGGGCTTGCAAAGAGCAGAGGCTGTGAAGAGAGCCATCCACACCACACCCGGAAATGCTGTGCAAGCAAGAAGCAATTTTCACGCCAACTAGCCTCTGGGAATTGGGGTGCTTACACAAGCATATGTCCCTTTATGTAAGCACACGTGTGCATATATGAAATGGTAAGACAAACCTTCACGTGTCTTGAGTGTGTGTGTGTGTGCAAATGTAGGCACGTGCAGGTGAAAGGATAGGTGTGACAATTTCTCCCTAACGTTTCTTATCAGCCTTCCTTATCAGCAAAATGCTGATCCAGAGCTTGATGACGGGAAAGAGGTTGTGGCTATTGCTGGTTTAAATGAATTGGGTAATTCATCTCTCTCCGTCCCACTCTCCCTCCTGCATTTGCTTAGTATATCTCCATACATCATGTGCAAACTTGCAGCTGACTCTTCGTTTTAAAGCCTTAGGCAAGAAGAAACACGCTGGGGAGGGTACAAAAAGCGACTGGGAAGGAAGGAATTGCCGGTGTAATTTGTCGTAGAATAGTAATTAATGTGTGTCCTAATTCCAGGATGAGCCTAGAGCTCTGGATTCTCAACAACCTCTCTCCAACATGGTGTGTTAAGGCATCAATGAATTTTGAATAAATTCCCCTGCCTTGAACAAAACCCTCCCCCCCCTCCTTACAATCACAGTAGTCTCAAATCAATGCGGTTGCACCACACTGGCAAACCCCCCTCACCAAAGTTTTGCCCCTGCGTGTAACACAAATCATGCACTTTGTGGCACAATCCAAGGAAAATACCCACCCAGGAACAATACAAGAGATTCCCAGTCTTAGAAAGCTGCATGACTTTTCTTTTATTCTATGCTCGTTTTTGTTTTTTAGTTGCCCTTAATAACTAAAAGGAAGCATGCAAGGTAGTTCAGGAGATATTACCTACCAGTTTGCTGATGGCAGAAGCTGCTGAAGAGAAGGTGGAGGTGGTGGTTACTTTCTGATGTGCCGAAATCATCACTGACATCGTGGCAAAGGGCGAGCGAGGACCCCAGTTAGCTGCTCTCAAAAGAAAGCCATCCTTCTTATCTTCCCACCATGCAAAACCTCAATCCTTTCTTCCATTCAGGGTACTTTCCGCTTCCTTCCATGAGAAAATCATGCCCCACAGGAATTCAAGATCGGTTTCTCACTCACGGATAGACACACATTCAATCATACAATGCAAGGATGCAAGGCTTCCAGGTGTTTAGAAAGAAAATAATAGGAATCCCACTCCCATCGCTTTCCAACAGCATCAGCCCACTGAATGCCTCTCCAGCCTGTGGTGTGAATGGATTTTGCACAAGGAAACGCTCAACTACTTTCAAGCACAACTGCTTGCTTCGCCCGAACTTAGTGCTGCAAATTCTCCCAATGCCCAGCCAGGCAGATATTTTATAACCCACCCCTATTCTCTTCCCCTCATCCCCCTCCCCTCCCACCTTCCCCAAGCCCACCGGCTCCAAAGGCAGCTTATTATAGTCTCTGGTTGTGATAAAACCCTGAAGGTATTTATGGTGTTGTCTTAGCCAGTTGTTAATTATTGCAACTGGCAGGAAGTATCAGACCCTCTGGCTGTGCTGGAATGCCATTTTATTTATGTTGCACTTACCTGCCTGAATATTGAACCCGTATTTAAATAAGACAACAAAATCAATGCTCCAAAGAAGATGGGTGGAAAGGGGAGGGGGACGTGGGAAGAGAGAGACTACAATATCTCTAGTCGTTCCAACAAGCTAATAGATTTAAGAAAACTGCTGAGAAGGGAGAAAAATTCTGGTAATAGGACTGTACACTTTGCCTACTGGAAGAAGTGAGGGGGAGACGAGAGCCATCCTCAAAAATTCAATTAAGTTCTCTCCCATGGATGATCCATTGTCCAAGAAACAAAAATAAAATGCTTTCAGTCCTCTTTCGGAGCCTGAGTTACTCAGATGTATTTTCGAGTAACTGACTGAACACAACTTTACTGGATTGGAAAGGTACCCAGAGGATCATTTAGATCAGCTTCCCATGTTATCTAGGAGGATAATGCGCTTAAAAACCCCTATACTGTATGCTATTTGACACTACATCAGCATTGCCTATTCTGGTGCTTGCAAGATATGCTGGTCAAGCTTGCAAGGGATTTGGGGCAGTGGTCTAATGCATCTGGAGACACCCAGTTTGGCAACGTTTTTCAAAGAACCATCTATGTTGGCGTGCAAGAGTGTTGTGAAGCACCTTAAAAGGTAATACATTTACTGCCTCACAAATTATAGCCCATCACACCAGCGTGACAAAATAGTACTCTACAGTGTTTTCTGAAATTTCATATTGTCTACCAGCACACAATACTTCATGAATGGATAGCAGTGTCTAGTTCTCAGAAACTTACACCAGAGTAAATTTACTATTAACAAGGTCAAAAGACATCACAGTTGAAAGCAATAACTAAGCATGTCTATGATCATCATCATCATCATCATCATCATCATCATCATTTTAGCCATTTTCTATCCACTGCAGGATGAAGGCCTCTTCCGCATGTTTCCAACCAATACAGTCCTTGGTTTTCTTTTGACAATTGAGCCTGCAATGCTTGCTGATGTCGTCAATCCATCTTGGTTTAGGTCTTTTTATTAAGTGGGATCCATTCTAGGACTGCCTTGGTCCACCTGCCATTAGTTCTTCTTGCTATGTGACTATCCCATTTGCATTTCAGTTCTTTTACTTTCTTGATGATATTGTATATTTTCATTTGTTCTCTAATCCATGTGCGGGTCTTTCTATCTTGTCCCATGATGTCTCTTTCCATAGCTCTTTGCACCACTTGTCTACGATATGGCCAAGAAAATGACATGGCCACATCTAAAAATTCCTTGGGGGTTCTACCCACCTGGTAGCACAGCTACTAGTTGTACCAAACAATCTCAATCTCACTTACTATGCACACAGAATCTTC
Source organism: Daboia siamensis (assembly GCA_024449315.1). Lineage (NCBI taxonomy): Eukaryota > Metazoa > Chordata > Lepidosauria > Squamata > Viperidae > Daboia > Daboia siamensis. The sequence goes on along the minus strand of JAKJMR010006709.1, from coordinate 8,549 downwards.
TACGTAGCTTCAGTGTATGTTTATGCAGCAAGAGAAAGAGCGAGCATACTCATGGGCAAATTATGTTTTAATTCTTACATTTGGAAAGGAAAAAGGCAAAGGAAGGCTGTCCCAAGATAATACGTTTAGGTGTCATACTTTCCACAATTGTTTAACACCTGCACTGTGTCTCTATTACAAATTAAAAAGATTCAATAATAAAGAAGTGAGGGAAGTCCTATAATTCTAGAAAACAGTCTCAAATATTATAAGACCACATATATCTGCTCATCCCTCTCTCTCAACAAGCATCAAGCAATGAAGAGATCCTGAAGTTCAGCCCGTAGGAAAAAAAAAACAGCAAAGATCATTGCATCCCAATTTGCTTTGGACTATAGATAGTCCTTATTCAGTGACTGTCTCATTTAGTGACTGTTTGCAGTTATGACATTGATGGAAATGTAACTTAGCAACCTCTCTTTACACTTATGACCTTTGCAGGTCTATAAAGTAAAGGAAAGCTGAAGAAAGATCATCAACACAATTACAGTTTAACTTAGCAAACTTTTCACTTAGCAACTGTTTCCAACTATGGTTGCTAAACGAGGACTGTCTATACATCTTTTATCAAGAATCACTTTGTCCTAAGGGTTAAGGTATCAGACTAGAAACCCAGGAGACTGCAAGTACTAGTCCCACCTGAGGCACAATGTTAGTGTAATGAATGTTATGGTTGCAAATGCTTAAATTAAACAGTCATTTATTAATGTAAGATTGTTTTAAGAACTTTGGTTGGGCAAAGAGCCCATTGAATGCAAAACTGGGTATGTGTAGTTCAAAGTATGCGTTTTTAATTTCTTTACTGTTAGCAACTTTGAATTCCCTGGAAGAAAAATGAATGAAACATTAAAAGGAAAACGAAAGAAAAATACTTTCAGTCTGTGAATTAAACATGCAAATCCTTAAGGATTATGGCTTATTGGGTTTATGAACCCCAAAGACAGACATCCAACTTTGGCTTCTTAAAAAAAAGTCTGAACCTTGAACTGCTTTGGCCAGCTTTAAATAGAAGCAGATGTCAACTTGAGGCAATATTTGCAACTATCCTTGTCCACGACTGCCAGCTAGCATTCCTTCACATCTTGATCTTATGAACTTGTGTGCCTAAGAGACTTTCAATAAAATACTAAAAGAAACACACTATGGATTGCGGTCTAACTATTATCCATCTCTTGGACTTGAACTGGACCACTGCTCTGCCTTCCAGCATCGCTTTAAAAATGCAAGCAGAAAATTGAGTAGCATGTCACATTCAGAATTTTACTTTATTTTTTAAAAGAGAAATATCCCCACACCAAAAATAAATTATCAAACACAAAAAGCGAGAGTTCTGGTTGTCTTCAGAACTGGATCTACCAGCTAAAGCCGTTAAAAATGAAAGTGCTGATTCTATTTGATTTGTTAAAAACTTCTGCAAAGTTTCAAATTTAATTAAAACAACCACAACATTAAACATGGCGCTAGATATTGCAAAGAAAAATACAAGACTGTGCCATTATTTGTTTAAAAAAACACCCTGTGTGGAGACCCATAAACAATTAAAGATATAAAGAAAGGGAAATTAGAGCTCAGATTCTCATTTGGAGGTGTGCCCAGCCCAGAGAATAAGTCACATTTGTTTATTAAAGTATTTATTAATCAAATGTATACGTATCTCGCATAACCCCATTCATCAGTCTGACTCAATCTCATCAATTTGCAAGGTTTTGGAGCTGGGCAGATTTTGTAATTTTAGTCCCCCGTATTTAAGTCATTCCTATAGGCCTCGGAAAGAACACATAGGTAACCCTTACTGTATTTTCTTGCCTTGATTAAAAATTACAAGGAATTGTTCTGATAAATCAGCAGTACAAAACTGTTTCTGCTCCAAGGTACAGAAATTCATGGATAGACCTTTTCGGCAAGTTGCACTGCTTCATTCAGTCAGATTGGGGTAGAATAGCAAGGTCGGAATGGGCCAACTTGCTGCAGGGCAATTTAACAATTCAATTTAAATATTTAAATACTTATGAAAATTTTTTAAGTTCTGTCATTTCACGGTTCATTTTGTCCTTCCTTTTGATAGATAAACAGGTAACCTTTATTGTCATTTTTTACTGTGGGCATACTGGCGTACATTAAAAATGAAATTCTGTTGCCTGCTCTCAAAAGTGTACACATACATAACACACATTTAAACATACTACATACAACATATGTATAGCATCATGATTCTGATAGTTGAGACCAGCAAAAAGAACTCCAAGGCAAAAAAGTTTCCTTGAAGAACGTATTTATTTGGCTACATAATATTGGCATGTTCAAAAGTGAAGCCAAGACTTAAACATCCCTGCCCCCAAGGTTACAAAGTTACAAAGTGAAACTTCCCACCAAAGTAATATGTCATCACATTCCCCAATTAGCTACTTGTGCGGGCTTTCAAACAAAAGTAACAGCCCGCTAGCAATGACCTTGGTTTCCACAGAGCAATTTATTGTTATGTCTAAGCTAGAACACTCATCCCCCCCCTCCCAAGTAAATGAAGGGAACATGGCTTCAGCTAATGTCGTTGTAGAGTTGACATACTGTATAGTCCTACACCCTTACATATAAGTAACATATAAATATTAATCGCTGTCCACCTTGAATACATAGCAGGAGGAAGCTTGAAAGTTCGCAAGGTTAACACTGTATGGAGCAAAACTGTGACTGAATCTGGATGTTCTACTTCCTTTTGCATCCTTTCTTTAATGATTCTATTCCACCATTTCTTTGATATTAGTGAAATTTTTGTCCAGCAGCGAGTTGTCCCATGGTGGGTTGGCCATGGCAAGTTGGCCACGGCGAGTTGTCCTAGACTCCTGCTGGATATCTACAATCCCAAATCACTAGATTAAAAAAGTGCAAAATCCTGAGCTCAGCAGAAATACAGGTGATCCTCGAGTTACAACTGTAATTGAGCCCGGAATTAAAATTTTAAGTCACGCCTATCATTAATCAGGTCATTACATGACCAACTCAACTTTATGGCATTTTGTGAAAGCAGTCATTAAGTGATTCACCACAATTGTTAAGCAAACCCACTGTTCACAATGTGCGTTTTTGTTTTTGCCTGAAACTGGAAGTAAATGCCAATTTCCAGCAAAAAGCGTTGCAAATTGCCGTCATGGGGACTGCAGGACGTTCTAAGTGGCTGTAAATGCTGGCTAGTTGCCAAGCACCCAAAATGTGATTACACGATAGTTAGGGGAGTGGGAGGGCTGATTGTTCTAACTTTAAATCCAGGCCATAAGTTTTGTTGAGGTTTTTTTTATCCATTGTAACTTCAAACAGTCACTAAACAACCAATTATAAATGGAGGACCAGCTGTAAAATACACTAACTTGAAAATATGTACCTGGTCTAAAATTACCTATAAAAGATCTCAGCCCTAGAAACATTCTTCTTAATTCCAGATGGATAGAATGAGGCAGTTATTTGTCTGTCATTTTTTTGAAAAGAAGAGATTAATTTTGAATAAAGAAAGTTAGAAGCCATCATGAACTTTTCTGTTTTTTTTTAATGTAGAACAATTAGCCTTAACTTGTGATCAATAACTGAATACATACTTCTGAGATGGTAAGGGAGCCTGTCCATCACAGTTGTAAGTTGTGAGGGTCATACAACTAAGACTGGCCCAATTTTATGACCTTTATTGTGATGGTCATTAAGCAAACGGTGCAGTTGTAAACTGCTGTAAATGCAGCTGGTTACTAAGCGCCTGAAATTCAATCAGGTGCCCACAGGGGGCAGGGCAACCATTAAAACTTTGAATCCAAGTTGTAAATAGCTCCCAGAAAGGTCCCTAAGCAACCAGTCGTAAAACAAGGACTACCTGGTAGGATTCAGCCAGTTTGCACCTCTTTGGCAGAACTGGTAGCTAATTTTTTGTTGCCCAGTCCCAGAATGGACTTCTGAAGTGGCATCCACACAGAGAACCGGTTGTTCACATATTTGAATCCCACCACTGACCTGTATTATACTGCAGTGGTCTCCAACCTTTTGTTCTGTACCAGCCTACTACCGGCCCTGCAGAAAAGGCAGGGACAACCCCTTTACAAAACGGCAAGAGACTGGAACTAAGCCTGCCCAATTTATTAACATAAAACAGAGCAAAGAGAGCAAACACGAACCATGAAACAGGAGCTATTCAAACGGTTGCCTTCAGCAAACCAGCCCTCCCACACATTCTCCTTTTAAACAGTTCAGGGCGTGGCTTCTCTCTGCCTCCTTCCGAGGTGCCCCATTGCCTTCCTCTGTTTACTCCTGATTGACTGCCTCCTGCGTCGGGCATCCTTGAACAGGGCCAGCTGTGGGTCATCTTCATCCACGCTGTCAGGCTCACACAGCTGGGTCTGTGTCGTAACCAGATGGGAGGGGCCTGGCTGAGGGCTCTGCAGAGCCTCAAGGCTATCCTCTTCAGGCTCTCCAACACCCCTCTCCTCCTCCTCTGAATCGTCCGACCCAACTGCCGAACCCACAGGCTGACCCTGAATCACAATACCTTTCTGGCTTGGCGGACCAGTGAAAGAGACAGGCAGAGGCAGGCGGGAGAGGGGATTGTTTTGCACATGCACACCACTTTTACAAAGGCAACTGCACACACATGTACCCTTACGCACTTCCACTTCCACAGCCTGGTTTCAAATGGCCTGTGGGCCGGCACCAGTCTGTGGACTGGTGGTTGAGGCCCCCTACTATACTATATGGTACATAAAGCAATCAAAGAGAAAGTGATATAGCTTGCCCTTTTTCCAATAGCTCAGCTTTCAGCAGCCCTTAGCTAATCTTGAGTATCTCAGAAGAAACTAAGCAAAGTTAATGCTTGGATTGGACACCATCAAAAAATCTCGGCACTTTAGGATAACCAAGAGGAAAATCATCCCAGAAAAAGAGGCGAATCACCTCCCAATTGTTCCCAAGAACCATAGCTCTATGTAATCATCAGGAATCATGAGTGACTTGAAGGAAAGATTGTTTTCCTAACAATAAGTCTTGAGAAAGCACAGATGTGCAAGCCAGCCTCTATATTGCAATCTTAAATGGTAGCAAATCATGACAAGATTTATAATTTGCTTCATATGACATGGAGACCTGAGACAAAATTTCCAGAATAAACACTTCCCTCATTAGTAATTACCTTAGCAACTTTAAGATGCATGGACTTCAACTCCCAGTATTCCCCAGTTTTATTGGCTGGGGTATTCTGGAAGTTGAAGTCCACACATTGTATAAGCTGCCAAGCTTGAAAAATACTGATCTACATGATTTAGGAATAGCAGAACACTTATTTTGAATATGATCAGCAAAAACAAACTGCAGCAGGTCTTCTGCATCTATTGAAAATGATTTATCATGAAAATCCGACAAACGTTGAACATTCTTCCAGAATTATGCGCCATCTTTCTAAGCCTATCTTAATTCTTTAAATCTTGTATCTGAAATAATTATCTTTCAGCATATAATGTTTTCCCTATTTTGTCTTTAACTGCATTTGAAATCAGTGGAATATTAAATGACCCTACTGATTTCAAATGGTCTCTAAGTGCAGCTTACGTGGTTTGAAGCCAAATCCATTTGTATTATTAGTTCCTAAAACATTATATATGAGGTTTGGCATTAGAAATAAGCTTACCAGAGCCACTTAATTCTTAGGGGAGTCATCCATTTTCAACTGTACAAAATACATTAAGGATATATTCTACTGGTCATAAAAGGTCTAGACCTACATTAATAACAAGGATCTGGTTGACAAGAAAATTCTCCAGAAAGGCATGTACCATCTCAAAAAGCTTCTCTATGCATAAAGGAAATTTTTTTAAAAAATCTGCCCCCACTGCATGAGTATTAAATATTTAATTCCACCACAAGAAGTTATTAAAGCTCTGCAGGCATAAATATACAGCAAGAAAACTGTAACCCACGAGCATATTTTACTAAAATGCATTGTGACAATAGATGTAAACAGAAAAGATTCATTGGAGAAAATCTAATAGCTGAGTGAATTCTGTGTGGTAGGTTTGTGAATGCACCAGTCAGATGTGATTACAGGTAGTCCTCGATTTACGACCACAATTGAGCTCAAAATTTCTGTTGCTAAGTGAGTCATTTGTTAAGTGAGTTTTGCCACAGTTGTTAAGTGAATCCTTGCAGTTGTTAAATTAGTAACATGGTTGTTAAGTGAAACTGACTTCCCCATTGACTTTGTGTGCCAGAGGATCACAAAAGGTGAGATGGATACTAAGAGTCATAAATATCGGTCATTTTCCAAATGGCTGAATTTTGCTTACGGGACGATGGAGATGCCGCAATGGTAGTAATCTCTGGCGGGCCCGAGACAAGGGTTATTCCTCTGTCCTGGTCCTTTTAGACCTCTCAGTGGCTTTTGATACCATCCACCATGGTATCTTGCTGCGACGTCTTGAGGGGTTGGGAGTGGGAGGCACCGTTTTACGGTGGTTCTCCTCCTACCTCTCGGGCCGTTCACAGACAGTGTTGGCAGGAGGCAGAGGTCAACCCCTAGGCCCCTTAGTTGTGGGGTGCCTCAGGGGTCGGTCCTCTTGCCCCTCCTGTTCAACATCTATATGAAGCCGCTGGGTGAGATCCGGGGTGAGGTATCATTAATATGCTGATGATACCCAGCTTTTTATCTCCACCCCGAACCAACCCAGTGATGCCCTTGATGTGATGTCTCGTTGCCTGGAAGTGGTACGGATTTGGATGGGGAAGAACAGGCTCCAGCTCAACCCAGCCAAGACTGAGTGGCTTTACATACCGGCATCTCGACTTGTCCAAGAGATTCCATCTTTGGTTATGGGAGGAGAGGTGTTACCTCATGTTGATAGGGCACGCAATTTAGGCATCCTCCTGGACTCACAACTCAGTTTTGAAGACCATATTGGAGTCGTGGCCAGGGGGGCATTTGCCCAGGTTCGCCTGGTGCGCCAGTTGTGCCCCTATCTGGACCGAGATGCCCTACGTACGGTCACTAATGCACTCGTTACCTCTCGGATACATTACTGCAATGCTCTCTACATGGGGCTGCCCTTGAAGACCACCCGGAGGCTCCAGCTGGTGCAGAATGCGGCCGCACGGGTTGTGATGGGAGTATCCCGATACTCCCATATTACATCCTCCTGTGTGAACTGCATTGGTTGCCGGTTGTCTTCCGGGTGAGATTTAAGGTGCTGGTACTTACCTATAAAGCCCTACATGGCCTAGGCCCAGGATATTTGCAGGACCGTCTGCTGCCAGGGACGACTTCCCATTGCCCAGTGCGCTCACACAGAGAGGGCCTCCTCAGGGTGCCGTCGGCTAGACAATGTCGGCTGGCGACCCCCAGGGGGAGGGCCTTCTCTGTGGAAGCGCCAGCCCTGTGGAACCAACTCCCCCTTGAGCTCCAGATGGCTCCGGATCTCCGGTCCTTTCGCCGCGACCTCAAAACTTTCCTTTTTCATCAGGCTGACCTGGATTGATGATGGGTTTTTTAAAATGTTTTAATTTTTAAATTATTTAGTTAATTTATTTTGGGGCTGTTTATTTAATCTCTTTTAACTTTTGTATTGTTGTTTTTATTGTTGTTAGCCACCCTGAGTCCTTCGGGAGATAGGGCGGCATATAAGTCCCAAAAATAAATAAATAAATACATAAATAAGTATGAAAAATGATCGTAATTCACTTTTTCAGTGCCTTTGTAACTTTGAATGATCATTAAATGAACTGTTGTAACCACTTGTGTAAGGGCAGGGGTGTGCAAAGCTTTAAAGAGACACTTGTCAGCCTTGTGAGAGAGACCAGACCAGAAACACAGACAGATGAACTAAGTCTACTTTATTGTGCATTAGTAGAAAATTGCACAAGTGAGAACACATTTCTTCTGCTGTGCCCTTTGGGAAGATGCCTTCTGAACTGCTTGCCCCATCCATATTCCTTTGTCTGGCTGTGTTTCTTTGCCTTGCTTCCCAAGGTTATTTGTACTTACTATCACAGCACTTTACTTTAGCTTTTCAATCAAACATCTCTTACAGCAGACATGTCCAACTCGTGACGTCACGCATCGTATCGGGATGGTTTTGTCATTTCCAGCAATGGGATGGGTGCGGCTTCCAGATGATGTATCCAGCCCGTGGGCCGGCAATTTGACACCCCTGCCTTAGAGGAAATGTTGAATCTTTGCATGGACAGAAGTCCAGTTTCTGGCTGACTGAGTTTAGTCCTACTTGGATATTTTCAATCAATCAGTCAGAATAGAGCTGGAGATCTTCTAGTCCAGGAGTAGGCAACCTTGGCTCTTTTACGACTCGTGGACTTCAACTCCCAGAATTCCTGAGCCAGTCCACGAGTCATAAAAGAGCCAAGGTTGCCTACCCTTGTTCTAGTCCAATCTCCTGCTCAAGCAGGAGACCCTATACCAGGGGTAGGCAACCTCGGGTCTTTTATGACTCATGGACTTCAACTCCCAGAATTCCTGAGCCAGCTATGCTGACTCAGGA
>JAKJMR010006704.1:0-28263 GCA_024449315.1 Daboia siamensis | reverse complement strand
TGTGAAAACGTGAGCTGCAATTCAGTGTCCATTGACATCAATAATGTTGTGCATGCTCTATTATCCAAGTCCCATATGTCAGGAGTCCATGGCTGGGCAGGAGGATTAAACACCATCATGTGAGTACCTTCTCTGCGTAGCAAAAGTCCAACCTCACTGACCCATGCCCTGTAATTCTGTCCTGACTTCTTTAATTTTGAGTCACCAGCCAGTGGAACAATAGAAGGTGTTTGATTAGGAATATACAATTGAGGTACTGGCTGTGCAGGTTGTGTTATCCGACCATAACCTGCAGGGGGCACCAGTGGCGTATGTGCCTGTGCCTGGACATGCGGCAGTTGCATTGAAGCTGCCGGTAGTATCGGTGCTGGCTGTGACTGTCTTTGAGCTGCTATTCCACCCTGGCCAGCAGGAGGCGCTGGCACTGGCGCTGGTGCAGTAGCATAACCTGCAGATGACACTGGCCTTCACATATAAGAACCCGGTGGTAATTGCGTGTGGGCTAAATATGGCTGTGCATCGCCTGGTAGAGGGGCTTGCATAGAAGCAATATTAACAGGAGAAGCAATAGTAACAGGAATCCTAGCACCATCAGAGGCTGGAGCCTCAGATAACGGCAGAGATCTTGTATCTCTGAGCAAAGATTCCTGCATGGACAGTTGCGAGAGTGAGAGCTCCAATTCACGTCTTGATGCAGCTTCACCAGTAGATGGTGCTATAACATTTGCTTCAGGCATCACTGTGGCTCTGTATGTCCTTTGGGACAGCCCATAATCATGTGACATAGGAGCCTCCGGTTCCCATTCGTCTGGCATGACACTCAATGATGGGCGTGACTTTGGCTTTGGGGAAGAAGGAGGCAATATGGCTTCTTCTTGTGGGTGTGGCAATATGGCCGGTTCTTGCTCATAACACCTCTCACATTGCTGAACCATTGACACATATTCCTTTGCCTGCTGCAAACGCTTTTCAAAAACCCCAATTTGTTCACAGTAGCCTTGCATAGCCCTATCTCGCATAGTTTGCTTGGGGCTTGAAGGAGCAGAAGGAATATTCTTCGGCTGAACTTTAGGTTTCGCTCCAAGCCTTTGAAATTCATCTTGAGCCCCTGGAGTGTGAACATTTTCAAAAGCATCTGCCAGGGAGCTTTGGAAAGTAGAAAAAAGAATGACTGACCTTGCATCGTCGACAGGAGCAGGTGCATCTTCTCCAAGGCGTGTGGCTGAAGCGATCGGATTTTGTAAAGTTGAAGGGAGATGCCCCACAGACAAGCTCCTCGCCTCCCTTTTCAGCCGTGGCTTCCTTCCTGACATGTTTCAGCAGTTAATCACCGCTGCCTCACTAGCACTAACTAACTGATAACAGCCGCAGAAACTTCTCTAAAAACATAAATCAAACCATCCTCTGCTACCAAAATGTTAAGGTAAAACTCACCTTAGTAGAGGGCGAAGGACCGTGCTTCAGAGAATGCATAATGTGCATGAAGGAAGGAAATAAAACACGACGCATAATCTTACTAAATACCTTTTAATTACAAAAATATAAAAACTAAAATATATTATAAAGAGAGCTAGCTGACTCCATCCTAACGTAACAGACAGTAACAGCAAAGTGAAAGACAATAAAGAAATAACTGTGAGAAACTTTTTCTAGACATGCGCACGAAACAGTCTGAAACCATAACATAACTAGTCATATGGGATTCACTATGGTTACCAGATAAGTGGTATCTCCACAGGTGCAGAGAGCAGGGGAAATGTACAGTTAGAAATGAACTTTTCTGACGAACAAAGAAAAACGTGCAGTGACCCTCCCTCCCATTGTCCCTCCCTCCCTCTCCTCTTTGTCTCTTCTTTCCTTCCTTCCCTTTCTCCCTCCCTTCCTTCTTTGTTCCTTCCTTCCCTCCCTCCCTCCATCCTTCCTTCCTTTTCCTTTTCTTTTTAATGCTGGTGTAAAGTTGAAACTTGTGCATTCAGCCCATACATTTAACCCACCCAAAACTGTCCTCTTCCATTGCAGAACAAGAAAGGGGGCTTCGGGAACCAAAACAAAACAAACTGCCAGGATTTCCTAAGCCTCCTGACACCCTCCTGGACGGGTTGCTTGAGCTAAGTGGGATCGGGATGGCCGAGAAGCAGCATCAGCGTTCAAAGGAAGAAGTGCTGCTTCTGGACAAACTCCCCCCGCCCGCCAGTGCACCCGATCCAACACCCCCCCTACTAGCAACCCCCTCCTGCCAGCAAGGCTACTCTTCGGGCTGGCCCATTTTGTCCCTAAGAGTCCCCTTTCAAAAGAGGATGCCAAAGCCCCCGGTGCACCACCCAGGTCACCTTTCCCGTCTCCGTAGGGCCTCCCTGTCCTGCACAAACTTTGCTACTTTCCACGGCCAAGTAACAGGATGGCAGAGCCCAGCGAGGCCCAAACCACCTGCTTTCTCTGGAGGGGTGATCACAGAAACCCCGATCGAGCGTTCGGGAGGAAAGGCGGGGCTCCTTTCTTTCAGCGAGCACAAAAGACGTCTGGATGGAACAAGCCTAGCCAGGTTCTGCCAGTTGAAACTGGGCACTGGCTAGGCGTTAGGTTTCAATTTGTCAGTACTGCGACTCTCGCTTTCTGCCATTTTCCCAACATGGACTCTCCCGACTCCACATGACTCCTAGTTCGGGCTCTCTGTGGGAGGAAAGCTTGCAGCAACAAAAGGTGCTTTGATGTCAGCCCCTTTGCATGGCAATGAGCCCCAGACAGACGAACAAATCTGGGGAAAGAGCGGAGCTGCTGAAGTCCACCTTCCCAATCACATGATCGCCAATTTTACTTAGTCAGCGCCGCTCAGAGACTTAATGGTTATGCCCAGCCAACCACCCCGGGTCTCCTCGTGAGGAAGGAAACCCCAGATGCAGAGCAATCCAGGGAAAGTGTGTGTGTGTTTGTGTGTGTGTGAAATCCCTGGCTGCAATTCCTGTGCAAGATTTCCTGCTTGCAAAAGGGCGATCACTTCTGCCTCTCTTGCAAAGACAGTATCCGGGATGGGGAAACCCCCTGCCCCACCACCTGTCTTCTCCTTTTTTTCTGGAAGGTGGGGAGGAGGAAGGAGGAGGCGCAGAAGCAGCGGGCGAGATTGCAGCCCAGCCCAGAGAAGGGGAAGGAAGAGCTGGTTGGAGAATGCATCTTTCTCCCCCCACCCCGGAAGGGAGAAGCCCCCCTTGCCTGCCCGCCGCTCTGGCAGCGCCGCACAAAGCTGCCAGTCACGCGACACGCCCAGCTGCTTGCTGCTTGGTATGTGAAGCCCCAGGACCAGTGGGCTACCCAGGCAGCACCTCTGCCTCGCACAGCTCTCCCATTCGCATGTGCGATGGTCCTCCAACCCTGCTGGCGCCCGCAAACTGCCTGCCACCCCTCCGGCCCTGGGCAGCACCTCTGCCTTCCGCAGCTCTCCTGTTTGTGTGTGCGATCGTCCTCCAACCCTGCCGGCGCCTGCAAACTCCCTGGCCTTCCCTCCGGCCTCAGGCAGCACCTCTGCCTCGTGCAGCTCTCCCGTTTGCAGGTGCGATCATCCTCCAACCCTGCCGGTGCCTGCAGACTACCTGGCCTCCCCTCCACCTGCTTTACGCAGCTCCTCCTGGGTCCCCCGTGCCCATTAACCCACCACCATGCAGGGTAAGGTTGCTGCCCCCACCTTCGCCCAGATGCCCTCATCACCCCCAAGCATTTTTTTTACTAACCTGCTTTCAGCTGCATTCCATTTCTCCACTTCTCTGCCTTCGCCACGTGTTTGTGGGACTATTGGTAAAAAAGAAAAAAAGTTCCATGAGACTTTCTAATCTCGCGAGAAGTTAAAAGTCTCATGGAACTTTTTTTTCTTTTTTACCGATAGTCCCACAAACACGTGGCAAAGGCAGAGAAGCGGAGAAATGGAATGCAGCTGAAAGGTTAGTAAAAAAATGTTTTTTACTTTTTTTTTACTTTTTTTTTTACAGTGCTGTTCAACCCATCCTACGCATACCACCAGCCAGGTGCTCACGTACCACTGGTTGAAAAGCCCTGCCCTAGATCTCCCCCAACTCTCCCCAGCCCCCTTAGACATTCCTCCCCACGAGCAACATTGAGGTGGCCACGCCCACCCTGGCCATGCCCACCCAGTCTGCCATGACCACTGGGCCATGCCCACCCGACACCTGACGATAAATAAGTGGGGTTTGGGTTGCAGTTTGGGCACTAGGTCTCTAAAAGGTTTGCCATCACTGACCTATACCATCTCAGACAGGTGATTCACTTGTGGAAAATACCTTTCTGAACTGGTTTTGTATTCAGTTTGGCTTTCTGACATCCTTGGTAAGAGTACTGCTGGGGTTTGCATCTTGCCTGCTTCAGTGGACTGCCTGTGAAACATAGAGTATATGATACATATTAGCTTTTCTGGGCACTTCCAGCATAAACTTTATTGTCAATTCTGGGACTTGAAGATATGATTGGGCAATGCTGAGCTGAAAAGCATTTAATAAATATATTTGTTAGAATTGATATTCTACCAATAATTGGGGAATAGCTGAAGGTGATATATGCCAGAGTTCCCCAACCTTTTTGGCTTTGCGGACTGGTGGGGTGGAGAAGGGATGGTTCCGTGCAGTGGCGGGCAGGCACACGTGCAGCTCCCATTTGTGCGAGAGGTGGGGATGCATGTTTGCCGCTCATGTAAGTGGGGATGCATGAGCACTCTCCCACCACTTCTGTGACTTGGTTCCAAAAGGCTCAAGGCATGGTAGTGGGCCACAGCCCAGGGGTTGGGGAGCCGATATACGTAACGCTCCCACCAGTTTTTCCTCACAGTAACCACCCTGTGATTAAGATAGGGCTTAGAGATAGTGATCTCTCCCAAGTCATCAGGCAAGTTTTCATGCCTGAGCTTAGGCTTGAACCCTGGTTCTCTGTCCCTTGTCCAACATCTTAACCATTATACCACAGTGGCTCTCATGTTCAGCTTTGCTTTTTATTCAGAACCTGTTTTTCCTATTATAGATTCTTCAGTCATTTGGCCATCCACAGATTTCCCTTAGTCTTTCAGATTTGTTAACAACTAAGTGAAAGGCCATTTGAAGGGCACCATGTTGGAGAAAACATTCTTATTGTACTTATCCGATATTTGGTTGCTTATCCCTTGATTAGTGATTTCACCTTTGTTCCTGCTTCATATCCCTTGGTTAGTTTACTTCACCATTTTTGGCATTTCAGAAGATGCTTGCATTTCTGTTCATGTTGGGCTTTATGCCTTTCCATTGGATATTGTACTAACTAATTTGGATAAGAAATCTGTCACTGTCCATTGTCTCTGATGAATAGGTGTATACAGGCTCTCTGTATGTGTCAAAAATGTACATAACTTGTTTCTGTTTTGACAATTCTTCACTTCTAAATTTTATCTGCTTGGGTTTTTTAGGGTGCCGTTTGGCGAGGTAGAAAAACACAGCAGAGCTGGCCTCTGCAACAGGAAAGGCTGGATTTTCCAACTCTCTGTGCTGAATGGCTACTATGGCGCCCGCTCTCACTGATGCAGCAACTGAAGCTCACCACATCCCTTTCAAACTGGCTACCCTATCCTGCTCCCTGTCTCCTGGTAGTGTGGACAAAAACGCCAGCGCCAACAACATCCTTGTTGCTGCTAATGGCACCAAAAGGAAAGTTGAGGATTCCAGTCTAGATTTCCGAAATAATTCTACAAAAAAAGAGCTGGGAAAGCTGCAGCCCTTGGTAGCATCTTATCTCTGTTCAGATGTAACATCTTCTCCAAAGGAGTCCTTGAAACTGCAAGGAGTCTTCAACAAGCAGACAGTCCTTAAATCTCATTCTCTGTTGACTCATCCTTTCTTAAAAACTAGTGACCTTTTGGGAAAGTCCCCAGTGTTGGAGATTTCCTTGGAAAACCTAAAAACCATGAGTATGAGTAATCAGACACCTTTGCCACAAACACCTGTCAATGGCTTGGCTAAAAAAATAGCTAAGACTAACAGCTCTGACCATGAAAGCTCTGTTTCGCTTAATGGTGGGAAGAGCACACCATCTTCTTTGACCCTCCAGGATGTTGATTCAAATAGAGCTGGGGGTTCTGATTTGGAGGACCTGAAGACTGTTTTAACCAGTTGCACTCTACCACATAAAAGCCCAGATGCAGAGCATGCTGCCCCATTTACCAAAAATGGCATGGCAAATAAACAGGAACACATTTCCTCAGAGCAGCAGTGTGGACTTGAAGAGGGTGGGGAGAACAGCTTACTTTTGTTATCTGGAATGCCTGTTAGTTCTGAGCTTGGAAGCAGTAAGCTAGAAGAACAGATGATCTCTCTGCCAAACAGTTCCTTTAGCACTCTAGATTCAGATATGAGAACAAAGTTGCTATTGCGGAGGCAGGTAGACATTGAGAATCGTGCTCACAGGCTGCAAAAGCGGCTGCAGGTGGTACAGGCCAAGCAGGTAGAGCGGCACATTCAGCAACAGCTTGGTGGATTTTTAGAGAAAACACTAAGCAAGTTGCCTGCTTTGGACTCCTTGAAACACCGGAGTCAGCTAATGCTGACCCGCAAGGCAGAAGCAGCTCTGAGAAAAGCTGGAAATAAGAGAAATACCTCGGAAGGACTGAGCAACTTCCTAAAAAGTGACTCTATCTCAGAACAATTAGAGAGGTTTACTGCCAGTGGGATGGCTAACCTGCGATGTTGTGAGGAAGCGTTTGATTCTGATGTCACAGACAGCAGCTCCGGTGGAGAGTCTGATATTGAAGAAGAGGAACTGACCAAAGCAGACATTGAACAGCACCATGTACCTTTGTGAGTATCATCAAGTGTTAGTTTCTTTACAGTTTTTAATAATCTGCTTTTCAAAAAGTTTTGTTTCACATCACTGTTGTTTTAAAGTACAGTTAAAGAGCAAGCAAACTGCAGTAACAAATTCATTTTAGAAATGGAAAGTCTATTTCTGTCTTAAGTTAGGTGTAATTTACCTAAAATAGGTTTCCTGCAATAGAAAGGTTATTTATTGGTGATAGATAGTAACTTACATAAATTATGCTTGGTTGAAGAGAATAACCTGCTTTTAACTATTATTGTGGCTGAGAATGGCCAAGCATCCTCATTGCTTTTAACTAAAATAATCCAGCCCATAGTTTTATTTTATGAAGGGACCATGAGTAATAGCTAAGAATTTACCTACAAATAAATTATTTGGGACAAGGCAGAAGCTGTTGCACTGAAGTTGTTCACACTTCTTTTACCCATCCATAGTTTGTCCCAAGAGGGCCCTGTTGACACATGTCCTTTATCCATGGTCTGTGTGTGTTTATTAAACCATACATTCTGTTTTTTCAAAATATCTGATTTGTCAACCACTGGAATCACATAACATGCTAAATCAAATCATAATTACATTATAGCTTTGAGAAGTAGATGTATTCGGGGATTGAATTCAGCAATCAATTTATTTACAAGGGCAATCTAAGGGGACACCTGCTGCCGGCATCAAGCTCCCTTCGTCCTGTGCGCTCCCACAGGGAGGGCCTTCTCAGGGTGCCGCTGGCAAAAGATTGCCGGCGGGTAACACCCAGGAGGAGGGCCTTCTCTGTGGGTGCGCCTGCCCTTTGGAACCAGCTGCCCGTAGAGCTCAGGACTGCCCCGACATTCGTTCATTCTGCCGGGACCTGAAGACCTGGCTCTTTGAGCTTTCCAGCCAGGACTGAGAATTTTAATTTTAATTTTATTTTAATTGGGTTTTAATTGGAGTTTAACAGGGGTTTTATACTTTATTCAGGGACTAAATTTAATTATTTTAATTGTTCTTAACTTTTGTAATTTGTATTGTTTTTTTAAATACCTTGTGAACCGCCCTGAGTCCTACGGGAGAAGGGCTGTATATAAGTCAAATAAACATAAACATAAACAATTCGGAAATAAACCTCCGTTTGGTTATCAATGATAGACACTCGCTGATACAGAACTTTTATTATACACATTAGAAAACTACAACATTACATTGCTTTTTGACATAATCGCCATTCAAATTGAGGCACTTGTCATAACGTCTTACAAGATTTGAAA
This sequence comes from Daboia siamensis, assembly GCA_024449315.1. NCBI lineage: Eukaryota > Metazoa > Chordata > Lepidosauria > Squamata > Viperidae > Daboia > Daboia siamensis. The sequence continues at coordinate 20,182 of JAKJMR010006704.1, read as the reverse complement.
TTCCTTAGTAGTAGTTGCTCGGCGCCAAATCTGGGCTGTGTGTGTGTGTGTGGGGGGGATCAAAAACATCCCAACAGAACTTCTTCAAAAGTTCTTGGGTGTGTCTAGCAGTGTGTGGGCGAGCATTATCAGGAACCAACACCACACCAGAAGTCAGCATGCCCCGACACTTGTTATGGATGGCTCGTCTTGATTGTCGAACCACACTCCATGAACTTCACTAGCAATACTCCTTTGGCATCTTCACATTTGGTGGGATTTTCTTTGGTACCACTTCCAGGGTGGTGTTGGTTCATGATGATGCTCGCCCGCACACCACTAGACGTACCCAAGAACTTTTGAAGCAGTTCCGTTGGGCTGGTTTTGATCAAACAACACCCCCACTAGCCCAGATTGATAACCAAATGGAGGTTTATTTCTGAATTGCCCTTGTATTTCACTGAATAGTCTGAAATATAAGAGAACTTGACCATGGCCTGATTGCATATTAGTTACCTTCCTTCCTCAAACTAACAAATTCAGTGGGACTGCAACTGACAGAATTTTAGGGTATACTATTTGGGAACTTCATGTAATTCCAATCATATCTTGAGAGGACAAAGTTGAAGAATACAATCTACTGATTGGAAATTAGGTGCACTTCAGGCAATAAAGATGAAACATTAATATTGTAAGTGTGGAATTGCTCCTTTTGGGGTTACAGTAGCAGTAGCATTTTAAACATGAATTTATAGATACAACAAAGCCTAATCTAGCAAGTACTGTTTTGTGACAGTTGACCAAGTGCTTAATTTTATTTAGTTGAAATGAGCAGAAGCGATCAGTGAAAATAGAGACCAGTCTTTATGTTGCTTTGAAACAAGCCTACTGGCCACTATTACAATGAGGGATCCTTGGTGCTCTCTGAGCTTGGTTGTTTTCTTCCAGATGTTTCATTACCCAAACTAGGTAGCATCATCAGTGCTAGTAAGGAGTGTGTTTTGCTCTCAGTTTATATTCTAGTGGCTTGCTGGTGGCCAAAATAACAATAACAGTTGGAAGAGACCTTAGAGGTCTTCTAGTCCAACCCCCTGCTTGAGCAGGAGAACCCTATACCATTCCAGACAAGTGGCTGTCCAGTCTCCTCTTAAAAGCCTCCAGTGATGGAGCACCCACAACTTCTGAAGGCAAGATGTTCCACTGGTTAATTGTTCTCACTGTTAGGAAATTTCTCCTTAGTTCTAGGTTGCTTCTCTCCTTGATCAGTTTCCATCCATTATTTCTTGTCTTGCCTTCTGGTTGTTTTGAAAAATAAGTTGACCCCCTCTTCTTTGTGGCAGCCCCTCAAATATTGGAACACTGCTATCATGTGACCCCAGGTCTTTTCACTAGACTAGACATACCCTATTCTTGTAACGGTTCTTCATATGTTTTAGCCTCCTGGCACCTAATCATTCTTCTTGCTCTTTTCTGCACTCATTCCAGAAACTCAACATCTTTTTTATAATATGGTGACCAAAACTGGATGCAGTATTCCAAGTGTGGTCTTACTAAGGCTTTATGAAGCAGTACTAATACTTCATGTGATCTTGATTCTATCCCTCTATTAATTCAACCTAGGATTGCATTCCCCTTCATGGAGTACTGCCTTGTTGTGGTGAAGGGGTTTGTGTAATTCAATGAAGCTATGAGCTATGTTGTACAGGGGCACCCAAGATGGACAGGTCATAGCAGAGAGTTCTGACAAAACGTGATCCACTGGAGAAGGAAATGGCAACCCACTCCAGTATCTTTGCCATGAAAATCCTATGGACAGTACCAAAAGGCAAAACGATATGATGCTGGAAGATGAGCCCCTCAGGTCGGAAGGCGTCCAATATGCTACTGGGGAAGAGCAGAGGGCTAGTACTAGTAGCGTCAGAAAGAATGAAGCGACTGGGCCAAAGCCGAAAGGACGCTCAGCTGTGGATGTGTCTGGTGGTGAAAGGAAAGTCCAATGCTGTAAAGTTTTTTTTCCATAGGAACCTGGAATGTAAGATCCATGAATCAAGGAAAGCTGGACGTGGTTAAACAAGAGATGACAAGACTGAACATCGACATTTTAGGAATCAGCTAACTAAAATGGACAGGAATGGGTGAATTTAATTCAGATGCCCATCAGGTATACTACTGCGGGCAAGAATCCTTCAGAAGAAATGGAGTAGCCTTCATAGTCAATAAAAGGATAGGAAAAGCAATACTGGGATACAATCCTCAAAATGACAGAATGATCTCAGTTCGAATCCAAGACAAACCATTCAGTATCACAGTAGTCCAAGTCTATGCCCCAACCACCGGTGCTGAACAGGATGAAATTGACCAGTTCTATGAAGCCCTACAGCACCTTATAGAACTAACACCCAAAAATGATGTCCTTATCATCATGGGGGATTGGAATGCTAAAGTAGGAAGCCAAAAGATAACCGGAATAACAGGCAAGTTTGGCCTTGAAGTACAAAATGAAGCAGGGCACAGGCTGATACAATTTTGTCAAGAGAATACGATGGTGATAGCAAACACTTTTCCAACAACCCAAGAGACGGCTCTACACATGGACATCACCAGACAGTCAACAGAGAAATCAGATTGACTATATGCTCTGCAGCCAAAGATGGAGAAGCTCTATACAGTCAGTAAAAACAAGACCAGGAGCTGACTGTGGCTCAGACCATGAGCTTCTCATTGGAAAGTTTAGGGTTAAACTGAAGAAAGTAGGAAAAAGCACTAGGCCACTCAGGTATGAATTAAATCATATCCCTGTTGAATATACAGTAGAGGTGACAAATAGATTTAAGGAATTAGATCTGATAGACAGAGTGCCTGAAGAACTATGGACAGAGGTTCGCAACATTGTACAACAGGTAGCAAACAAAACCATCCCAAAGAAAAAGAAATGCAAGAAAGCAAAATGGCTGTCTCAGGAAGCTTTGCAAATAGCTGAGGAAAGGAGGAAAGAGAAAGGCAAGGGAGAAAAAGAAAGATATGCCCAATTGAATGCAAAATTCCAGAGAATAGCTAGAAGAGATAAGAATGCCTTCTTAAACGAACAGTGCAAAGAAATAGAAGAAAACAATAGAATAGGGAGGACCAGAGATGTTTTCAAGAAAATTGGAGAGATGAAGGGAATGTTTCATACAAAAATGGGCATGATAAAGGACCAAAATGGCAGGGACCTAACAGAGGCAGAAGAGATTAAGAAGAGGTGGCAAAATTACACAGAACAACTATACAAGAACGAGCTTAACATCCCTGATAATAAGAATGAGGTGGTCATTGACCTCGAGCCAGAGATCCTAGAATGTGAAGTGAAGTGGGCCTTAGAAAAGCTGAGCAACAACAAAGCTAATGGAGGTGACAGTATTCCAGCTGAGCTATTCAAAATCTTAAAAGACGATGCAGTAAAACTTCTAAACTCAATTTGCCAGCAAATTTGGAAAACTCAACAGTGGCCACCGGATTGGAAAAGATCAGTTTACATTCCAATTCCAAAGAAAGGCAGTGCCAAAGAATGTTCAAACTATCGCACCATTGCACTCATTTCACATGCTAGTAAAGTTATGCTTAAAATCCTACAAGCTAGACTCCAGCAGTATGTGGATCGAGAACTACCAGAAGTACAGGCAGGATTTCGAAGAGGCAGAGGAACTAGAGATCAATTTGCCAACATATGCTGGATCATGGAGTTCCAGGGAGTTCCAGAAAAACATCTACTTCTGCTTCATTGACTATGGTAAAGGCTTCGATTGTGTGGATGACAACAAAATGTGGCAAGTTCTTAAAGAGATGGGAGTACCAGACCATCTTATTTGTCTCTTGAGAAACCTATATGCGGGTCAAGAAGCAACAGTGAGAACTGGACACGGAACCACTGATTGGTTCAAAATTGGGAAAGGAGTCCGGCAAGGCTGTATACTGTCGCCCTGCCTATTTAACTTATATGCAGAGCACATCATGAAAAAGGCAGGGCTAGATGAATCAAAAGTTGGAATTAAGATTGCTGGGAGAAATATCAACAACCTAAGATATGCAGATGATACCACTCTAATGGCAGAAAGTGAAGAAGAATTAAAGAGCCTCTTGTTGCGGGTGAAGAAGGAGAGTGCCAAAGTTGGGTTGAAACTTAACATTAAGAAAACCAAGTTAATGGCATCCGGCCCTCTCAATTCCTGGCAAATAGATGGGGAAGAAATGGAGGTAGTGGATGGATTTTATTTTCCTGGGCTCCAAGATCACTACAGATGGGGACTGTAGCCAAGAAATTAAAAGACGCTTGCTCCTCGGGAGGAAAGCCATGGCAAATCTAGACAGCACACTAAAAAGCAGAGACATCACCCTGTCAAGGCTATGGTCTTCCCAGTTGCAATGTATGGCAGTGAAAGTTGGACCATAAAAAAGGCTGAGCGCCAAAGAATTGAGGCCTTTGAACTATGGTGCTGGAGAAGATTCCTGCGAGTCCCTTGGACTGCAAGGCGATCAAACTGGTCAGTCCTAGAGGAGATCAATCCTAACTGCTCTTTAGAAGGCCAGATCCTGAAGTTGAAACTCAAATACTTTGGCCACCTAATGAGAAGGAAGGACTCACTGGAGAAGAGCCTAATGCTGGGAAAGGTTGAGGTCAATAGAAGAAGGGGACGACAGAGAATGAGGTGGCTGGATGGAGTCACTGAAGCAGTAGGTGTGAGCTTAAATGGACTCCAGAAGATGGTAGAGGACAGGAAAGCCTGGAGGAACATTGTCCATGGGGTCGCAATGGGTCGGACACGACTTCGCAGCTAACAACAAAAGGGTTGCATTGGGTTTTTTGGCTTCTGCCACACACTGCTGGCTCACATTTAAGTGATTGTCCCCTAGGAGTCCAAGGTCCCTCTGACAGTTACTGCTATCTCACCAATTTGTAGCTGTACATTTGGTTTTTCTTGTCTAAGTGAAAACGTTACAGTTTTCTACATTGAATTTCATTTTCTTAGATAGGGCTCAGTGTTGAAATCTGTCGAGATTCATCTGGATCTTGAGCCTGTCTTCTGGAGTGTTGACTATTACTGCTAGCTTAGTGTCATCTGCAAATTTGAAGAATTCCCATTCTAGTACCTCATCTAAATCATTTATGAAGTTGTTGAAGAGTACTGGGCCTAAAATGGAACCTTGGGGCACCCCACTGCTTAATTCCCTCCACGTAGATGTAGTTCAATTAAGGACTACACATTGATTGAGGTTTGTCAGCCAGTTACAAATCCATCTTGTGGAGATGCTTTGTATCTGACATTTTTCTAACTTACCACGAAGTAGGTTGTTTACTTTGTCAAATGCCTTACTGAAATCCAAGTATGCTATGTCCACAGCATTTTAGTGGTCCACTAATTTAGTCACTTTGTCAAAGAATGAAATAAGATTGGTTTGGCATGATCAGTTTTTGAGAACCCCATATTGGGTTCTGATTATAACTGCTTGTTTCTAGGTGTTCACAGATCTGTTGCTTGATTATCTTTTCCAGGATTTTTCCAGGTACTGATGTCAGGCTGATTGGTCTGTAGTTTCCTGGGTCTGTTTTTTTCCCCTTTTTTGAAGATGGGAACCACATCAGCTCTTTTCAAGTCCTCTGGTGGTTCCCCGGTGCTCCAGGATCTTTGGAAGAGATGGTTCAATGGTTCCAAGATCACATCTGCCAGCTACTTCAGAACTCTGGGTTGTAATCCATCTGGTCCTGGTGATTTGAAGTTGTCTAGAGTGGACAGGTGTTCTCTTACCATTTTCTTGCTTATTGTAATTTTTATTTCTAGTCTGTCTTTTACAGTTATGGTTTTGGTGGGTTGGGCTATAGTTTCTTTTTGCGTGAAGACTGATGCAAAGAAGGAATTAAGCAGCTTTGCTTTCTCTCTACTGCCCGTTACTTCCTTGCCATCTTTTCTCCCATTAATGGACCGATTGTTTCCTTGACCTTTTTCTTGTTTTTTATATATTGACCAAAACTATTTTTAACATTTGTTGCAAGTTTTAGTTCATTTTGAGCCTTATCTTTCCTGACTTCATCTTTGCAGATTCAGGCTGTATGCTGGTATTCTGCCTTAGCTATGTGTCCCTCTTTCCATTTTTTATACTTATACTTTTTGTCTTTCAGTTTATCAGAGAGTTCTTTATGTAACCATGCTGGTTTCTTCTTGGATTTCTTGTTTTTCTTTATCAGTGGTATTGAGTTGGACTGAGCTTTTATAATCATATTTTTCAGAGTTTCTCAAGCTTCTTGAGTTGTTTTCCCCTTTAAGATTTTCATCCATGGAATACTTTCCATCTCTACATTTGTTAAAATCAGCTATTTTAAAGTCTAAGACACTGGTTGGATTATGTTCTATTGCTTGTGTTTACATTATATTGAATTCCAATATGACATGGTCACTCTCCCCCAAAGTTCTGGCAATGTCAAACCCCCCTCCCCCCGACCATTTCTTCTCTGTTAGTAAGAATTAGGTCCACTATAGCTGTCCCTCTAGTTCCCTCCTCTACCTTTTGGATGACAAAGTTGTCAGCTAGGTTGGTCTCTGTTCAATCTCCCACTTGATGCAGAGTTTGTCTCCCAGTTGATGTCAGGGTAGTTAAAGTCCCCCATTACTACTGTGGTGTGTTTTCTACATGTATTTTTTAACTGGTGAGCAAAACATTAATTTATTTCTTCTGCTTGTTTGGGTGGCCTGTAGTATACACCAATGGCAATGTCATTCTTTTTTTCCTTTTATATTGATTCATATGTATTCTAGGAGACTTTAATCCTTGGTTTTATGCATTTCTGTAGAGTTGTAGTGATCTTACAATGTAATGCAATTCCACCTCCTCTTTTGTTAGGTCTGTTTCTTTCGAACAGTTGTTTGATTGGTTGTCTTGGGGTTTATGCTAGGTTCTAAAGATCCTAAGGATTGGTCACCCTCCCCCCTCAATTTTAGTTTAAAGCCCTTCTGATAAGTTGAGCCAGATGGGAGACAGGTAGCAAGGGCTGTAAGCTCTCCTCCAAAAAGTATTTTTTTTATATAAATTTTATTAAACAAATTTTAAATAAAAAAACAAGAATATTATTACAAAGTACTGAAAAGTGCATCAAATAGAAAAACACCAAAACATCCTAGACACCAAAAAAACAAAAACAACATTAGACAGGACCGGGGAGTGTAATACTACCCCTAATTTCTTTTTCTCGTGCATCCCAGGCTAAGTAACATTTAATTACCAAATATTAGAAATCTATAATTGTATATATCTCCAGATTCTATACCTCAAATAATAATACACAATCATCTGGTATTTCCCCCGTTGAGATTAAATATTCTATTTTGTAACCATGAATACCAGGAGTCCCAACTTTTATTGAAAAGTGATTCACTTTTCCCTTTGAGAATATATGTCATTCGATCTGACTCTGCGCATAGTAATACTTTCTCTATTACTTGATAGTCCATTGGGATTTCCTTCGTCTTCCAATATTGCGCATAAATCATACACGCCGCTGTTGTAATATGTATTACTAGATACCAAACATTTTTTGGTACTTCTTGTGGCTTCATCCCCAAGAGGAAAATAGCTGGGTCCAATTGAAGATCATATCCTGTTATTTGAAATAACCATTTTTTTATATTGGTCCAGTAACGCCTAACCTTTGGACAAGTCCACCATTGATGGTAGAAAGTGCCCCTGGCAGAATCACATTTCCAACATTTGTCATTTGCATTGGGAAACATTTTTGAAATTTGTGCGGGAGCTAAGTACCATCTATACAACATTTTGTACATATTTTCTTTAAATGACGTTGCTAACGTTAATTTTATATTTTTCTTCCAAATTTGTTCCCACTCTTCTAATTCTATAGTGCGACCAATATTTCTCCCCCAGGCAATCATTATGTCATTTATTGTTCCCCCTTCCATCCCATGGAACAAAAGTAGATTATAGGTCTTAGATAAAAATTTAGCATCACTTCCCCATAAAATCTTGTCTAATTCTTGTGGGATTATATTGATTCCAAATTCCTGCTTATCCCTATTAAACCTTGAGCTCATTTGAGAATATGACCACCAATCCAACTCTATACCCCCAGAATGTAACTCCTCCCTGGATTTAAGATTGCCTCTCAGATCTATGAGATCTTTATACCTATAGTTTCTGTCTGGATTGTGTAACATTGAATAAGTTACAGCTTCCAAAGGAGTAAACCAGCCAGGTATCTTTCTATAGATCCACCCTCTCACCATACGCCAAGAGTTTATCAATACATCCCTAATATAATGATTAGAGAAAACTTTATATTGACTATCCTTCCTTGGCCAGAGATAGGCATGCCATCCCTGCGTTAAGTTATATCCTTCAATAGTTAACACCCTCCTTCTAGATAACCCAACCCAGTCCCTAATCCAAGCCAAGGCAGAGGCATGGTAATACAGCTCCCAATGTGGGAGCCCCAGTCCTCCCCTTGTTTTGTGCTCCTGCAGCGTTCTTCTTTTAATACGCGGCTTTCGATTATTCCATATGAATCTACCAACTATCTGTTCTAGTTTTTTAAAAAATTTCTTATCTAGTTTTGCAGGAGCAGTTTGGAATAGGTATAACCACTTTGGCAAAATATGAGTCTTAATCACTGCGATTCGTCCTAGGATTGAGAGTTGAATGTTTTTCCAGCTGTCTAATTTCTTCTCCATCTCAGTCATCAATTTTTGATAATTTAATTCCTTTATAGATGGACACCTTGAAGATAGCCAAATACCTAAATATTTAACTTTTTAAACTATTTGGATCCCCATCACCTCTTGTAATTGTACCTTGGATTCAGTTCCAATATTCTTTACCAAAAATTTAGTTTTATCTCGATTAATCTTTAAACCTGCTACTTCTCCAAAGGCACTAATTTCCTCCAATAATTTAGGGCCTGATTCCAATGGGTCTTCCAAAATAAAAACTAAGTCATCAGCAAAAGCTTGAAGCTTATATTGCTGATCATTTATTTTTAATCCTTTAATATTATTATTTTGCCTAATTATAATCAGTAGTGGTTCTAAAGTCAGAATAAACAGTAGAGGTGAAAGGGGGCATCCCTGTCTCGTACCTTTTTGTATATCAATTTTCCCAGTCATTTCACCATTGAATAATACTCGGGCAGATTGCGTAGTGTAAATTGTTTGTATAGCTCTTACAAAATTTGGTCCAAATCCCATTTTAATCATCTGACATATTAAAAATTCCCAACTAACCATGTTGAATGCTTTCTGAGCGGCAAGAAACATTGCCAACTGTTTGCTAGGGTGCATCTCATAATATTCCAACGTATTCATCACTATTCTCAAATTATCTCTTATTTGCCGATTTGGAAGAAACCCATTCTGATCTGGATGTATAAATTCTCTTAAGAAAACTTTAAGCCCGCCCGCCAGAATTGAGGAGAAAATTTTATAATCTGCATTCAATAGCGAAATGGGTCTATAATTTTTAACCAAGGTACGATCTGAATCTTCCTTTGGGATCAAAGATATATAAGCCTCTGTCCATGACTGGGGTATTTTCCCTTCACTCAAAACCTCATTAAATAAATCTTTTAAATGGCCACTAAACATTTCCAACATCTCTTTGGGTTTTCCCGGGGTTTTCCCATTCGATTGTTTCTTAATTGCCTCCTTTATTTCCCCTTCTGAGATCTCTGAATTCAAAATTTGTTTTACATTCTCAGGAACCTCCTGTAAATCCACCCTTTCTAAGTAACTTCCAATCCTTTCTTCTAAAATTGGGTCTTTCTTATACAATGCAGTAAAAAATTCCTGAATCACCTTTTTCTTTTGATCATTTGATCCCACCATATTTCCCATCCCATCCTGTAACCATTCTATTTTTCTCGCGATTGCTCGCTTCCTAAGCCTATAGGACAACCATTTTCCAGCCTTGTTGGCATGTTAAAAAAATTGTTTATTCCTTTGAATTTTCTCTGCTAATTCATGTTGATCCAGGAGGGAAATCTTGTGTCGCGTAATATCTTTTCTCTCCCTCGCTATTACTGAGGATGGGTCTTTCTGAAGAGCCTCCTCAGCCTCTGTCAACATTCCCATCAACTCCAATCTCTTAACCCTCTCTTTCTTCCACTTATATGCCGAATACTTAATTGCTATCCCTCGAATCACTGCTTTTGCAGTGTCCCATATAATTTGAATTGGTGTATCTTCCCTTCTGTTCTCCCCCCAAAAGTATCCCATTTCCTGGTTCAACAAGTTTTTGAATTGTTCTTCTTTTAAAAGAGCTGCTCTCATTGTCCATCTATACCTCTTCTTTTCTCCTTTCCAAACCAAAACTAACGGGCTGTGATCTGCCCAGTCATTAGTCGTAATCTCTATTTCCCTAACCATCTCTTTCAATTCATGGGATGCCCATATCATATCAATTCGGGTCCATGTTTGATGCCTGGGAGAGAAATAAGTATATTGCCTCTCTTCCCTGTGAAAATCTCGCCATATATCACATATACCTAATTCCTCCCTCACTTGATCCCACACCTTAGGCAATGTTCTTTTTACCCCTTTAAGTAAACGTTGCCCCGGGGTATAGTCTTTATCAACATCTACTATTGCATTGAAGTCTCCTACGATGCATATATGCTCGTATTCTAACCCTGCTAAAAAGTATTTTAAACCCTGTATTTTTAACTTATATTTTGACTTTTACAAACACATATGTTGGAGAGGACAGTCTAATAATATTAGAAGCTAGAATTTTTTAAGAATGGAGAAAAGGGAAAAGAGACATTGTGTTCACTCTGCAGCACACAATTCATCCAAGCCACTGAAGCGGCAGAAAATGGATGATAATACAGCAAACAGTCTGCTCCAGTAAGTAACTCAGCTACGGATTCCTTATCATGTCTCCCTTCCTCAGATCTCAGTACTCTCTGCTTATGCAGGACAGTGATGCAAGAAACGTAAAAAGGGAGTATGTAACAGATATCATTTTCAGACAATGTCTGTTTACAGCTGAAACTGTAATCTCAATCTTCGAACTTTTATCAACAGTTATAAATAAGGTTGACTCCTTGAAAGAGTCTTTTGCAAAGTTTTGTAAGAGTCATCAAAACAATCCAGAAGGACTTGGGAAGACATCTGCCTTCCCTATTGATAGACATAGAGTAGCTAATTCAGAAACTAGAGCTGGCCCCACTCCCCCTTCCAAAAACATAAGGAGGGGAAAGAATACTTGTAAAAGAAAAAATCAGAAAAGAGCCAAGAGGCCACAAATGTAACTTCTGTTTACAGACCAAGCAGATTACCTTGCAGATTTATGACAGCAGAATGAATAAAGGGTGCTCGTGTGATAGAAAAGCTGTTATGTCTCTTGTCAGCTGCTCCACTGTGAACACACCCTGATAGATTTAATGCATGCAGAATGGTTGCCAGCAAGAAGGTAATGTACCCAAATTTTGTTAACATTCAAGCAGTCTACAATTCCTTCTCCAGCATGACCAATGGAGAATCCACAACAGAATGGATTAATCCTTGTCTTCCTGCCCTGAGACCAAGTCAATCAAACTTTTGCCCCGCCTCTTCCCCTGGGCTAGGATCCCAGTCTTGACTTGGTCTTCGTCCGTATGAGACGTGTAAAGCTTGGCTCAGTATTTAGGCAGATCAGGTCGTATTGTTTTCCTTTTTTCTTTTATTCCATCTATTGTGGTTCTCCGGTGGCTGTGCTCAATAGCGCAGTGTCAGGTTGCCCGGCTAAGGGGGTTTTGAATTGTAGGCAGCCTGCTTTGCAGGTGTGGGCTAAGTGCCACGTGATAGTTCATTCCCCTTTCTCACTTCCTTTTCTCTTCTGACTGTGATATTGAGGCGAAGGGTTAGTGTTCTGTTCCCCCTCCCTCAAGGTACAAACAAACAGACAAGCAGGTACAACACAAAACGGTTAAGTCTTTATACCACAATTTAATTGCTGTCCGATAAAGTCTTGGCAGCGAGCTACCCACAGTCAGCCAAAAATAGGCTAGTTATCTCAAACGTTCGCTGACATGAGATAACTGCCAACAAGAAATTCCAAGAAAGTCCAGACAAACAAACTGAAAAGCAGAGATGAAGAAGCGTAGGCACGAAATCCAGACCAGGGTTTTCACAGGTAGAGAAATCCGACAGACGTGACCAGAAGCTGTGGTGAATTAAATTGTTTGTCACAAAGTTCTGAGAGCAGCCACACCCCCTTTTGTACCTTATGGGGTGTGGCTCACTGACTCAGCTACTCCCTGGCCCTCCTACGCAACCTACGTTGCTGCAAACGCTTGGCCCTGCATCTTTCTCGAGGTTCTAGCCATGAGTCATCTTCACTAGACTGTATTTGCTGCACCTGCTCGAGCTCCCTCCCAGCCTGGCTACTCCCAGGCTGCTCCTCTCGGCCTACAGATGGAGACGGAGGCCTTGCCAGAGAGGAGGGCCCCGGCGAGGGAGGCCTTGCCAGTTCCTCCCCACCATCCTCAGAGTCCTCTTCCTCGGTTAGGACAGGCGCAGGGGTCGGGGCCACAACAGTTAGGCAGAGTGTGAGAGCCTGTTGTTTGGCAGGCTTTCAAGCGATTTCAGTTATTTTTTTCCTTTTTCTGGGCGCCAGCTGGAGCAGCTTTTTCGATTCTGCAGGCGGCGGTCACTGTTTTGGGCGCCGCATGTTTGGGCTGCAAGGAGGGCAGTGTTTGCTTTAGTAACAGGTTTTCCTTGTTTTGCTTGCTGAACCTAAGATTATTAGATACTAGTGGAAGGGAGCAATGGCTGCAACTCGGACCAGGCTTTTAGATCTGCGAAGCAACCAACAATCGGACCTAACTTTGATGCAACAGTGCAGGCTCATTGCCCTGTACTTGGAGCCAGTATGGCATAGGAACCTGATTCAATTTCAAAGTATTCTGTTACTATCTGATTAGTTGAATCACAGGAAGTAACATACTGCTCATGCCTGGATGTACCATCAAATCAGCCTTGCTGTCACTAAGTAAATCACATGTGTGTTGCCTGTTAACGTTGTGTGTCTTGCCATCTCTATCTGAACTACAAGTGCATTGGCTGTTACCATTGATTTGGTCTGTCCGTCACTAAGTGAAACACATGTGTGTTGGCTATTACCATTGAGTTGGTTTGCCGTCTCTAAGTGACCTACACATGCACTGGCTGTTAACATTGACTTGGTCTGACCGTCACTAAGTGAAACACGTGTTGGCTGTTACCATTGAGTTGGTCTTGCCGCCTCTAAGTGACCTACACGTGCACTGGCTGTTACCATTGACCTGGTCTGACCGTCACTAAGTGGAACACATCACTATGTGAAACATGTGAATTGGCTGTCACCATTGAGTTGGTCTTACCATCACTTAGTGAGCTATTTGGCCTCCTCCCATCAGGAGCATTGTATGTGTGAGGGCAGTACCATTAGTTTGGTTCTGCAGCCACGATTGACCCTCGAGTAGGCAGCTCATTACCTTGAGGGGCTCTGCCTCCTTTTAGTACTCTGCTCCTTAATATTGAGATTACTCTCAGTACACCACTGAGTGTATATCTGTTTTTGAGATCCCTCTCAGCATACCACTGAGATATCTCTGATTACAATGGCAGACAACTTGGCATCTCAAACTTCTCCAGTTGCTCCCAGCACTTCCAAGAAAAGGAAGTCTAAATCCTCCACTCAGGAGGCGACTAGCAAACTAAAGGCCAAGGCTATTTCTGCCAAGAAATCTTGTAAGGCGGCTGAGAGGGAGGCCAGCAGGAGGCACCAGGCCTTAGAGAAACAATTCTCCAGGGCACAAAAGCGACATGGTGCTGAGGCATCTGGACTGACATCTCCTGTTCCCATGGAGACTTTAGTCTTTGGTCCACAGCTTGCTCCTTCTACTTCAGCTGTCCCAGGGGCTGTGTCCCCAGAAGGAGAGTCAGTGTTATTATCTCCATTTACCAGGACAGCACAGGTGGAAATGGTTCCTTGTAGCAAGACACCTGACTTCCAGCTCCCCCCCATCAACATCGAAGTTCATACACCTCAGACCTGAGGAGACATGCACGCCCACAGCGTCTGGGCCTTGGTTCTCAGAACCTCATGTCTTGTTGTCGCAAGAGCAATTGCAGGTCCTGATCCAGGGCATAGCTTCTTCAATTCACCATGGAACCAGACCCGAGTCAGTAATGTCAGGGACTCCTTCTTTCCCTCCCAGGCAGAAGTGGCTGAATCCCAGGAGTCGATCTACCCTTCTAGATCTTCCAGGAGCAGACTCTCACTTACAGGAGATTATGATCAGATGGAACAGGGGTTGTCGGAGGATGAGGACATGTCTCCTGATCCTCCTCCCTTCATAGGACTCTTTAATCCATCTCTCTTTAAATCAATGCTCCACAAAGCCAGTAGTGTCGCAAAAATTGGCTCTAGTTCCCAGGGAGGGCCCTCCACCAGCCAAGACACCAGTTCGTTTTTTTTTCACAACCCACCTTTACCCAACAGCACATTCCCTGTCCTCCCCTATTCCTGGAGACAATACAGGCTCAATGGGGGACACCAGGCACTTTTCCCCCACTGGGGGGAACAGATAAGAGGTTTTTTTAATGTGGATCCCGCACTTTCAGCAGTGTTAGATGTTCCTGCTGTGGATGAACCATTAATGCCATTGTTCTCTTCCTCTGCGGTGTCAGGAGATATGGCTGAGGCTCTGAAGGTGGCATGGGCCATAAGAGCAGCTACTTCCACCTCCTTTTTCGCCAGATCCTCCATTCTCTGGCTCCGTCAACTACAGGCCAGAATCCCACCGGAGGAGGTACGCTTGCACCAGGATTTGAGCAAGTTAGTGGCTGCCTCAGAATACACGGCAGACGCGTCACTACATGCTGCCAGATTTTTGTCTCAATCCGTGGCATCCAATGTCACCGGTCGCAGACTCTTGTGGCTTAAGCATTGGTGGGTTGATGTCCGGTCCAAGTGGTGCTTAGCGGCTGCCTTGTACCGCAGTGGACAGCTATTTGAGGAGGCGCTGACTCCTTATCTGACGGAATGCAGGGAGAAACGCAAGGTATTATCCCACCTTTTCAAAAGAGCAGATAGGAGGACTACCACCTACAACTGTGGGCATTCCTTTCGATCAGGGTCCAGATCTGTGTTTGGCCAGTCCTTCTGTTTTTTTCCTCACAGGCCAGACCGTCAATTTGACAGGTCCGGAAATAGGGACAGGTCTAGACAGCAATTTCAGACCAGGTGGCCCTTTCATGGCGCAACAGGCCCTCCCTTCCGGCGGTACAAGTGACTACAGGGCGGGCTCTCCCATAGGGGGTAGGTTGGCCCTCTTCTCACACATATGGGAGACCACCACCACGGACCTCTGGGTCCTCAACACCATCAGATTCGGCCTGTCTCTGGAATTCATATCTACGCCCCCGAGACATTTTGTTCCTTGTCCAAAAATCCAGTAAAAAACGGCCTCATGGGGGAGGCCATCCGACATCTTCTGGACATCTGGGCCATAAAGCCAGTACCAGTGGGGCAAAAGGGACAGGGGTTCTATTCCATTCTGTTCATAGTTCCCAAGACCTCGGGAGGATGGAGAGCAATCCTTGATTTAAAGGGGTTAAACACACTTGACACGCAGGAGGTTCGGACTTCCGGCAGACGTCACGGTGGAGCGGAGCATGCTAGGGACTTTCTCCTGAAGCCGACAGCTCCGTTTGCCGCGTTTGATGGCTAATTAAAGCCATCCTCGAGCGGGAAAAGCCTGGGGAAAGGGAGGGGAGCATTCCAGCTCCGAAGCAGAGTGCAACTGTGAAGGGAAGCTGAAGAACTCCCCAGGATCGGACGCGTCAAGAAGATGCCTGTAATGGCGTCCCAGAGCCGTGATTTGCTGTAAACTGGAAGCTAGAACATCCCGGTAATCTTATCTGTTCTAAACTGTGATTTATTCTAACTTTGAATAATATGAGGAAAGCGAACTGTAAGCTCGTTCTTAAGAGTTTGGACTCAGCTGACGTGAACTAGCACGAGTGGAGAAAGTGGCAAGGAAAATAAAAGGCGAACTGTTACAAAGTGTTTGACAGCCGATTGGAGAGGTTTAATTTTTGGAAATAATATTCTCTTTGCTGCTGCTTACAAGACAAGATTATTT
Source organism: Daboia siamensis (assembly GCA_024449315.1). Lineage (NCBI taxonomy): Eukaryota > Metazoa > Chordata > Lepidosauria > Squamata > Viperidae > Daboia > Daboia siamensis. The sequence continues at coordinate 4,053 of JAKJMR010006704.1, read as the reverse complement.
TGACCTGTGTTGGGAAAGGATACCGACAGATTTAAACTTTATGCTTATTTTTTCTCTTTCTCGGAATAGAAACCAGACGCCATTTGCATGAACTGTCAAATTTGATCTGCTTTCTGTCTTCTAAACAAAGTTGTGATCTCTACTCCCATCTAGTGATTAAACGACTAAACGAACTTATCCTACAATTTAACTTTAATTAATTATAGCTCCTTTTTTTTAGGAATTATTTTCTGGAATTAGTTTGGTCATTGGCTACTAATTTTTTATTTTTAGTTAAATATTAATATTAATCCAGTTGTTTAATCAAACTTATATTGTCTAAATTTATTATTACTAATAGTGTGTAAGATTGTTATTATTAGTTAGTAAGTAATATTAATATTAGAAGCTGAAAATAACTTATTTAAAATATATTGAAATTAATAATAGGTTAATTATTATAACTTAATTTATTTATGTACCCTTTTTGACTTTAGAATTACATTAGAATACTAAGATAGTGGAATTTGAGATTAGGAAGGCAAAAGGAATGTATTATTAATGTGAAACTGAATGATATAGATAAGAGAACGTGGTGGTGTACAATTGGCTGGAGAGACATTTTTGAATTCCTAATGATGGCAACAACTACCACCACCACATCCCTTAAAAAGAAGACACTTACAGCTTCTTCCTCACCCGTAACAACGATTCCACGGATGCTGAAGAAATCTGCAGAAGATATCCCAGTTGTAAGCCAATCCTTAACTATACCCCAAGAATGGCAAGATATGCTTAAATCAATACAAGATATGGTTCTTAAGAACCAAGATACCTTGGTCAATAATCAAGAATCTACATCTAAGGTTCTGGAGGAACTAAAATCAAATGTGGCAATATTGACAGATGAGACTAGACAATTTCATACAAGATTTGAGGAAATACAGAATATTTTAATTAAACATGAAGATCAACTACAAATTATAGAAACGAAAATCGCCAAAACGGATGAGAAAGTGGGGAAGATGGATGCCCATTTTGCCAGAGTCAACAAACGATTGGAAAATGAGATGGTGATGCTGGAAATGGATAAATCTGGGAACTTCCTACGTTTCCAAAATATAATGGAAGACACGCAGGAGGTTCAAGATGCAGACGCTACAATCCATATTGGCCGGCATCAGAAAAGGAGACCTCCTGACATCCATCAATCTCACGGAGGCATATTTACACATTCCCATCCACCCTGGCCAAAAATTTCTCCAGTTCTGCTACGCAGGCTGTCATTTTCAGTACAGGGCCCTGCCCTTCGGTCTATCATCGGCTCCCAGGGTGTTCACAAAGGTCCTGGCAGCGATAGCCACACATTTGCGATCTGTTCCGGTTCGTATCCAATGTTATCTGGACAACATCCTCATTCAATCCTCCTTGGTTCAGTCGGCTCATGCGGACCTGGATTTGGTTCTCAATACCCTTCAAGACCACGTTTTTTCTGTCAATTTCAAGAAGAGCCAGACAGTTCCCTCCACCCGCCTCCTTCACTTGGCGGTAAAAAATACAAGGAAATGCGAGGTTTTCCTCGCTCAGGAACGTCAGGGCAGTAACCAGTCCCTGATTCTCCAGGTCCAAAGGGAGCATGTAGTCGCCCTGGCATTGCTTTCTCAACTGTTGGGCAAGATGATTTCCTCCATAGCAGTTGTCCCTTGGGCCAGACTACAGGTGAAACTCAAAAAATTAGAATATTGTGCAAAAGTTCATTTATTTCAGTAATGCAACTTAAAAGGGGGAACTAATATATGAGATAGACTCATTACATGCAAAGCAAGATAGTTCAAGCCGTGATTTGTCATAATTGTGATGATTATGGCATACAGCTCATGAAAACCCCAAATCTACAATCTCAGAAAATTAGAATATTACATGCAGTCAATAAAACAAGGAGTGTACATAGAACAATATCGGACCTCTGAAAAGTATAAGCATGCATATGTACTCAGTACTTGGTTTGGGCCCCTTTTGCAGCAATTACTGCCTCAATGCGGCATGGCATGGAAGCTACCGTATTTTCCGGCGTATAAGACAACTGGGCGTATAAGACGACCCCCTACTTTTCATGTTAAATTATAGGGTTTGGGCTATACTCGCCGTATAAGACTACCCCTCTTCCAATGCACACCAAATAAAAATTAAAAAACATCAGATTTGATTTTAATATGGTAATTTTAATTCAAATGCTTATGACATGCAGGTACTTCGTAGGAAAACTGTCACTTATATACATAAGGCTGTTTGTCATCAAACATGTAAACATAAAACAGTGCAAGTGGATTAAACTTTTCCTAATTCACTTTAAAGCTGAAAGGAAGGATAAGACAATAAACCCATGGGAGCTGCCATGCTGTTTGTTTTCTAAGCTGTCAACCAAACTGGAACTGATGATGATAGGAAGAAGATAACAAACAATAGAGAGAGAGCAAGTGCCGGGCAAGTCCCTGGTGAGTCAGCAACGCCCATCATAACTCCAAGCTATTTTTACAGGATTTGCTGGCATGACAGTTTCCCTTTAAAAGGCTTCAAAACCCTCCTGTTCATCATCTGATATCATAAGTACAAAAAAAGAGAACAGGAAAGCGTTTCTTCCATTTGCAAACTCACTTCGAGTCCAGGATGTAAGCCAGAAGCATCGAAATGTTTTGCTTTTAAACCGAGGTGGGAGGGGAAAAATCCACTGCAAACTTGGGAGTCTTTTTTCCCCCTCCCTCTCTCTTTCTCTGCTTGCACTCTTCCCCAGAGGGGAAAAATAACAAGTCGTAAGCCATATAGGAAAAAGTAAGGGAGCGTAACTTTTTTGTTTCTTTTTTTTTTAAGTGGTCGGGGGCTTGCTTGCTTGCTTTTTCGGGGTTTTTTTGCCTTTACGTGGGTGGGGTTTCCCCCCCCCCCCCCCGCTCTCTCTCTCTCCCAAGGCAGCTTTGCTGATTACAAAAAAAGGGGGGTGAGTTGCTGTTGTTTTAAAGGGGAGGGGAGAGGGGGAAAAAATCAGCGGGGTTTGCTAGCGGCTGCTTTCTGCTGCTGCTGCTTGTATCTTTAAAGCAGAAAAGCAGGTTTGAGATCCGGTCTCTAAGAGCTTCGGCGTTTTTCTGCTGCTCCCTCGTTCCCCTCCTTCTCTGGCTTTTTTTTTCTCCCTTTTTTTCTTTCTTTTTTTTTCCTTCTTCTCCTTTCCGGAGGAGGCGGGGTGATCTCTCCGCAAAAGCAAAAGTAAATGGCGTCATGTGGATCTGAGGAGGAACCAGAGCAGTTGTCCTAGAGGATATATCGCATACGGTCCCAGCTCATTGGCTCGCACAGGCTACATTCATTTCCCCTGCCAGGGTGCGCTTATAAGACAATCCCTGGCGTATAAGACGACCCCCCAACTTTTGAGAAGATTTTCATGGGTTAAAAAGTCGTCTTATATGCCGGAAAATACGGTATCAGCCTGTGGCACTGCTGAGGTGTTATGGAAGACCAGGATGCTTCAATAGCGGCCTTCAGCTCTTCTACATTGTTCGGTCTCATGTCTCTCATCTTTCTCTTGGCAATGCCCCATAGATTCTCTATGGGGTTCAGGTCAGGCGAGTTTGCTGGCCAATCAAGCACAGTAATCCCACGGTCATTGAACCAGGTTTTGGTGCTTTTGGCAGTGTGGGCAGGTGCCAGGTCCTGCTGGAAAATGAAGTCAGCATCCCCATAAAGCTCGTCTGCGGAAGGAAGCATGAAGTGCTCCCAAATCTCCTGGTAGATGGCTGCATTGACCCTGGACTTAATGAAGCACAGTGGACCAACACCAGCAGATGACATGGCTCCCCAAATCAACACAGAGTGTAGAAACTTCACACTGGACTTCAAGCATCTTGCAGTGTGTGCCTCTCCATTCTTCCTCCAAACTCTGGGTCCTTGGTTTCCAAATGAGATGCAAAAGTTGCTCTCATCAGAAAAGAGGACTTTGGACCACTGAGCAACAGACCAGGTCTGTTTTTCTTTAGCCCAGGTAAGACGCTTCTGATGTTTGTTGTTCAGGAGCAGCTTGACAAAAGG
>JAKJMR010006703.1:0-25654 GCA_024449315.1 Daboia siamensis | reverse complement strand
ATTTCAGACAAATGGCTGTCCAGTCTCTTCTTAAAAACTTCCAGGCTTCCGGTTTGTGATTTTGGCGCTGGTGGACATTTGGGGAGATCGCTCCCTCCCCTGTCCAGATTTCTCCCGCTGGGGGACCCTGAAGAGGGTCGGAAGTCACCTTGGAGGGGCAACGAGCATGAAGAGGACCCCCGAGTGATCACGGAAGGGCGGCAGCCCTCCTGTTTGATCCGGGGCAGCTCTTCTAACTGATGGGGAAAAGATTGGCCATTTATGGCCCATCATTAAGCCGTTGACAGCCAAGGCCAAACTTACTACCAAGCACCTTGAAAGCAACGTGGAAAATTGGGTGAGATTTTAGCTTCTCTCTACCCCAAGCACCTTTCCTGTTAAAAGCATTTTGAAAATCTATCCCCTTCTGAGGAGAGAGGGAAGGGAACCCTCTAAAATGGCAGCTCCTGCTTACCCTGGGGAAATAAAGCTTTGAAAAGATTAACTTACCACAGTTGGATATCTGTCTTCTGTTTGGAATTTGGGGACCCAAAAAGTTCCTATTCTCACTGGAATCTGCTATTTTGCTTTACTTCTAAAAAGAACTTAAACCAGATAAGAATCTAGCCCAGGATCTGAAAAAGACTCTAAATGCTATTGGGGACATCTTGTGGCAAGGTTCGGTACAGCAGTTTTATTAACTCTGACATAGAGATTTGTTTACTGCCCATATCTGACCTTGGTATTATCTATGAGATACTTAATTTTGAGAGAGCAGCTGGGTAATGCAATTGGTAGGAATGGTGGAGGTGAACAATGTTAGGCATATGGTGATAGCCTACATAGTTGGGTTGAAAATATATAAACTATGATGTTGTGACTTTAAGACGTTAATTGGCCAATGGGTGTGTAAGTGTTCTCATGGCCATAAGAGGGAGCTAGGAACGTAGCTTCTCTCTCTTTTTGACTTCACTGCTCTCTCTACTATTGCTGTTTTTGCTGTACTGTTGGTTTACTACTGTGGTAAACCTGAACAACTGTGTATTGACCTCTGGACCGGTAAGAAGACTTTTTATTTGGAATACTCCTTGGACTGTTACTATTGTGTATGACCTGGACTGTTTTTCTTTTCGACCGTGCATTTTTGTTTTTACACCACCTCAAAAGTAAAATACTTTCTGTTTTCACAACTCAGTGTACTCTTGTGGTTACTGTGTGACTCTTACTGCTCTCAATACCCTTCCTTGTCTGTGCAACTCCTTGGTAGCACAAGGAGACCTCTGCACAACAATTCCTAACACTGGTTATGGGCCCAGCCCTGTACTGAGAGTTAGTACACACAGTATCCTAGCTGAGTTTGTGTTAGCTATCTGGTGTAACAATGGCACAAGAACAGTCAACTGGCATCTCCTGGATAACCCGGTTGGATGGGTCAAACTATGTTACCTGGTCCACAAACTGTTGCTTGCTTTTGCACAAGGAAGGACTATGGACTGTAGTTAATAACCCACCAGATACTACTGTTCTGTACCAGCCTGCTACCGGCCCTGCAGATAAGGCAGGGACAACCCCTTTTACAAGAAGGCAAGAGGCTGGAACTAAGCCTGCCAAATTTATTAACATAAAAACATAAACAGAGCAAAGAGAGCAAACACGAACCATGAAACAGGAACTATTCAAACGGTTGCCTTCAGCAAACCAGCCCTCCCACGCATTCCCCTTTTATACAGTTCAGGGCGTGGCTTTTCTCTGCCTCCTTCCGAGGTGCCCCATTGCCTTCCTCTGTTTACTCCTGATTGACTGCCTCCTGCGTCGGGCGTCCTTGAACAGGGCCAGCTGTGGGTCATCTTCATCCACGCTGTCAGGCTCACACAGCTGGGTCTGCGTCGTGACCAGGTAGGAGGGGCCTGGCTGAGGGCTCTCATCAGCAAGGTCTCCAACACCCCCCTCCTCCTCCTCTGAGTCGTCCGACCCAAATGCCAAACCCACAGGCTGACCCTGAATCACAACAACTACTGCTTGGAATCCAGACAATGAGGACTTTAAACGTAACAACAAAAAGGCACTTTGCATCATTGGACTAACACTGAATGACCAGCAGCTTGTCCATATTCATGGTGAGGAGTCTGCTGCTAAGTGTCGGGACATTTTGCGAAGGCTTTATGTTCGCGACAGTGTGGGTGCACATATACACCTTACACGTAAGCTGTTTAGAGCTCATCTGCAAAAGAATGGAGATATGTTGACCCATTTGAACTACATGAAGGCAACTTTTCAAGAGCTTCATGAAAAAGAGCTGATTTTTTCAGAGTTGCATCAGGTCTATATCATCCTGTCCTCTTTGGATGAAAGTTATGACGAGTATGTTTCATCTTTGGAAGTCCTGACCAGAGAGGAACTGACTTTGGCTAACATTACTGGGAGATTGCTGGAAGAGTCCAGAAGAAGGTGTGACAGAGACCAGCTGAGAGAGTCACAGCCACTAGAGGAGCAGAAATTTACCACTGCTTGCAACGTCAAGAAATGTTATTCTTGTGGGGCTAGAGGGCATATAGCCAAATTCTGTAGAAAGGGTAGAAAACAGAATGTGAATAGCGGTGGGAAAGCAAAGCAAAGAAAGAATGAGCTGTGGGTGGTTGATAGTGGGGCTTCACAATGTATCACCAAAGTTAAAGAGAGGTTTGTTCATATAAAAAACAGCAATCAACATGTTTCACTGGCCAATGGTTGGAGGATGAAGGCCTCTGGTGAAGGTAATTCCTATTGTCCATACATTGATGAACAGTTACCTATGTTGTATATAGCTAAGCTAAGATTTAACCTTTTATCCATAAGGGAATTGGTTAAGGTTGGGTTTGTGGTAACATTCAAAGGGGAGAAATGTATGATAGAAAGGAATGGAACCTGTATAATTGCTAACCTAAAAAATGGTTTGTTTGTTCTCACTGGTAACCTGGTTAGTACGGTTAATGCTAACTCTATATGTGAGAACAAGAAGCCGCATGACGAGTGCATACATTTACTGCATAGGCGGTTAGGGCATGTGAACTTTAACTCACTACATACAACAGTTGAGTTAGTACAAGGCATAAAACTGAAGCCATGTAAGAAATACCTGAATTGCAATGCCTGTAATCAGGAAAAGAGTAAGGCAACTCCTGCAAACAGGTTAAACGGTTTCAAGACCACTGTCCCTTTGGAAGTTGTATTTGCAGATCTGATTGAACCCATGAAGCTTAGTTTAGGAGGATCATGTTATATTTTAAGTATTCTTGACCATTACTCTCGTTATGGTTTTTGTTATCTGCTTAAGTCAAAGGCAGACACTTTCCAACAATTTTCAAACTGGCTTAAGTTTGTCGAGAGGAAAACAAAGAGAAAAGTTCAGTGCATAATAACTGATAACGGCACTGAATTCACAAACAAGTGGTTTGTAGATATGCTAGAATCAGCTGGCATTGAGCATAAACGTTCAGCCCCTTATAGGCCTCAACATAATGCATTTGTTGAGAGATGTGGGCAAACATTACAAGCCATGATGAGAACTATGTTAAAAGATTCTGGCTTAACAGATAGACTGTGGGGGGAGGCAGCAAAATGTGCAAACCATGTTCTAAATGTAGTGGTTAATTCTTCTACTGGTAAAATACCATATAAGCTATGGCATGGTAAAAAACCAAACCTTGATTACATGCACACGTTTGGCACCCCAGCATGGGTCCACATTCCTGCACAACTCAGGAGTAAAGGCCAACATAGGGCTAGGCAATTATACTTTGTAGGTTATGAAACTAATCATAGATCCTATCGTTTCTGGGAACAAGGCACCACCAATGTATATAGTAGTGCTAGTGCCAAATTCCTTGAGCACGTTGGTTGGGATAGATTCGAACAAGAAACAGTTAACACAGATCCTCTAGTATTTGAGGACTCCTCTGATGACATAGCTAGAAATAATAAGACATCTTCTATACCTTTAAAAGAGGAAGATGCGATAGGGGAGATAAAGGAGGAAACGCCAATACAAAGCCCTGTAATATCTAGGCGTTCAAGGCGTGAAAGATGGCCACCAGATCGTTATGAAGCCAGTGTAATATGCCAAGTTGAGTTAGAGCCTTCTAACTATGATGAAATCAGGATGTATCCTGAAAAAGAACAGAAATCATGGAAAGCTGCAATGAACAGGGAGTTAAAGTCTTTGCAGGATCTTAAGGTTTACGAAAAAGCAAAGCTGCCACCTGGTGAGCAAGCTATAGGTTGCAAATGGATATATAAGATAAAGAAGGATGTAGATGGAACTGTAACCCATAAGGCGCGTTTGGTTGCGCACGGTTTTGCCCTAACTACTGAGGATTATGATGAGATATTTGCACCCATGAAGGGGAAAGAAATTCAGACCCGGATCGATAGAGAGCTCTGAACCAGCCAGGCAGCCTCATCTCCATAAAAAAACCTCCTGAGCACTGCCCGTTGAACTTTTATTCACCTCCAACATTACAAAAAACTCCATCAGTCTCATACAACATAGGATACATAATTGGATACATAGTGAGAATTTCTCAGGTGCCTATGAGATCATTACAAAAACAAGATACTAAAGATATATGTGAAAGCTCTATCATAGCATTTCCCAAACCTCCCACATGCCAGCCTGCCTGTGAGCCAGGAGAGTATGCTCTTCACTGTAACCAATGTGGAGGCCAGTTAAGAGGGTTTGGGAAAGCTGAAGGCTGAGAAACCAAATTCTTGGGAGGACAAATTCTGGCCGTTCCCACATGTCCCCTTTTTTTGTTTAATGACAGAAGCAGAATGTTCGAGATAAGCTTGCATAATGTGTAAATCTTTGGCGTTGAAGGTAGAGGTGTGGGATCGTTTAACAATAAGCGAACGGCACAATGCTAGCAAAGAGGGAATACATTGGATACAGCAACACAAACTAATCAATATAATAGGATATATTAACAATCTTAACACAATTAGTCAAAGCTGAATCGCCAAAATTATAACAGCTACAGGTACAATTAATAATTCTAGCACAAGTGATATTCTTATGATGAATGACATGTGGAGTAATCATAGAAAAAGCATTTTCCCTAAATCTATAAGTTGGAGAGCCCCAAGAATACATAGTATCATAGGTGGTAGATATATTAAAATTGGCAAAAAGAGTATAATTTTGAATAGTAGTAGCTGGAGCACAGACAGGAACAATGCAAGAACTAGTAACTTCATGAGCAGAGGCAGACATTTTTAAGCAAAAATTACTCTTACCAGAAATATTGGCCAGTTGTAGCCACAAATTGAATTGTCTTCTATTTGCTAAATCTTCATGAATTCCTACAGCTGAAGGAATAAAAACAAAAAAACACAGCAACAGTCCAAGTGATGAATTGATGTTAAGTCGCGTGATAATTGCAGACAGGAATAGTTCTGGGGTCGGCTCTAGCTGTGCAATAGTAAGGTCACGAAAGGCATCTGCACTGAGTGTTTTTAACATTCCCCATGTCACTGGTGGCTGAGTTCCTGCTGGCCACGAAGGTCTTTTACGCCTTCGTGGTGTTTCACCCACCAGGTTCGGGTTCAATGTCAGAGCTGGATTGAACTCTGGGAGTGGACTGCTCAGCCTCTGGTGCCAGCTCATGTTTGGCTCGGAATGGCTTCACACACCTGGCAGGCACCCACACCGGTCCTGTAGGAGTAAGAACAGATGCATACTCCCTTCCCCAAATAATCAATTCAGCTGGTCCCTTCCAGGTTGGCTCAGGCAGCTCCTTATATAGCACTTGTGGTCGTTCCAGGGGAAGCTCCTTCCTAAAATGTCTCTCTGCAGGAGTATAAGCTTGATTAGTGATCCTTAAATGATTCAAAGTAAACAACAATACTGGAATCAAAGATTTAAGATCTGAGGGATTAATTCCCCTTTCTTTTAAATGTTTAAACAACAAGGCTTTAAAAGTACGATGTGCACGTTCCACTATAGCTTGGCCTGAACTATTGTATGGAATGCCATGTCGGAGAGAAATATCCCAAGTGCTGCAAAATTGAGAAAAAACATTAGAAGTATATGCAGGAGCGTTGTCTGTCTTTAAGACAAGTGGTCGTCCCATGACAGCCATGGCAGCGAGAAGGTGCTGAATAACATGAGAGGCAGTTTCGTCGTGAAGGGGGGTAACCCACACATAGCCAGAATAAGTATCTATGCAAACGTGAAGGTAAGAAGCTGGAGAAAATTGCGGAACATCCATCTGCCAGACAGCATTGGCCTCAGTTCCTCTTGGATTAACAGCATCAAAGGGAAAAGAGAGAGGGGAGGAGGAGCAAGAAGGACAGGCTGAGATAATATCACAAGCCTGAGAAAGTAGAATGTTAAAGGTAGCACGAAGAGATTTAGCATTCTGGTGAAAATAGGAATGGCTAGTCAAAGGGTCAGTAAAAAGTGAAACCACCTTAAAAGAATGGAGAGCTGCATCGGCTCTATGGTTGCCATCAGAAATAGAATCAGAAAAACCTGTATGGGAACGAATGTGCGCAACAAAAAATGGGGCAGTACGGTCACGCAGGAGAGTTTGAAAAGTAAGGAATAGAGAAAGCAAATTACGGTCCAAAAGTGAGGATAAATAAGCAAATGCAATATGGTTAAAGAGATTGTAAACATATTGTGAGTCCACAATAAGATTAAAAGCAATTGAATCATGCAATTTAAAGGCTTAAATCACTGCAGCAAGTTCAGCACGCTGAGTGGATGTTTGAGAAGCTGTGAACTTAGCTTGCCATTTGCCATTAACTTGCCAAACAACCACCCCACGGGTATGAGACCCATCTGTAAATAATATAATAGCATTAGGAAGAGGGGTAGAAACCTGTGCAGACTGAAAAACAAAAGGCAATTCCTGTAATAAAATTAAACGTTGGTCCTTGGGGGGGTTAAACAATACAGCTCCCACATAATCTACAAAGGCAATCGCATAAGCATTAGACATTTGCATAAAGAAATCATGCTGATCCTTGGTGCAAGGCAAATGAATGACTAAAGTATCAAAAGCCAGTTAACTGGAGCGCGTGATGCCGTACTTTCATTAAAAGATCAGAATATAACAGTTCAACGGGAGATACATTTTTAGCTGGTGTGTGTGGCAAATACAACCATTCTACAATGCATATAGATTTAAGCGTTTCAGGAAAGAATAAGATAGCAGTTGGCTGTAAAGGAGTATGGAAAAGGGCTGCTGACAATGATCCTAAAAGAGGAGCTCTGTTAACCATAACTTTGCGAAGGGCAGAATTGATTTGATGAAGGCAATGCCGCATCGCCGTGGAGACTGGAATCCGCGCATCAGGGGTTAAATGACCTTGCAAGGCAATAAAAAGTGGACGCAACAAAGCAGTAGTTTATTTATTTATTTATTTATTTATTTATATTTGTATACCGCCCTTCTCCCGAAGGACTCAGGGCGGTGAACAGGGCAATTAATAAAATACAAGAATACAAAGATTAAAAAGGATTAAACAGATGCCCAAAACTAACAACAATAAATTTAAAATGTATTAAAACTATATTAAAAAATCCCAACCCATCACCCATCAGGCCAGGCCGGCTTGTTCAAACAGGTAGGTCTTCAGATCGCGTCGGAAGGAGCGAAGGTCGGGAGCCGTCCGGAGCTCAACCGGCAGTTGATTCCACAAATCCGGAGCGCCCACAGAGAAGGACCTCCCCCTGGGGGCCACCAGACGACACTCTCTGACTGGTGGCACCCTGAGGAGACCCTCTCTGTGGGAACGCACGGGGCGGAGGGAAGTCGATGCCGGCAGCAGGTGATCCCTAAGGTACTCCGGACCGATCCCATGCAGGGCCTTAAAAACCATAACCAAAACCTTGAATCTCACTCGGAAGACAACTGGAAGCCAATGCAGCTCACGGAGCAGAGGTGTAACATGGGAGTATCGGGAAACTCCCAACACGACTCTCGCAGCTGCATTCTGTACCAGTTGGAGCCTCCGAGTGGTCCTCAAGGGGAGCCCCATGTAGAGAGCATTGCAGTAGTCTAGACAAGAGGTCACGAGCGCATGAGTTAACCCTAAGAATGGCCTAGCCCAATGAAGATGACCCAAAAAATTTTGCAATTGTACCAGAGTAAAATGAGATGGAATGCGCAGAGCTGGAACAAAAGGAGAAGAAAAAGACTGAAGCATCCGATGACCTAAATATAGAAAGGGAGGTTTTATTTGAACCTTCTCAGGGGCAATAACAAGTCCCAATTTAGTCAAGATTTCCTGTAAAGTTAGGAAACAGTTAACAGGCAAAGGCTTTCCAGCAAGCAACATATCATCCATAAAATGGTAAGCAAAGCACTTTTTGTCTTTGGCTGGATGAACTACAGCTGCAAGAGCTGTAGCTAAAAGTTCTGTCTTATGAGATTCAGTTCCAATGTTCTGACACAATTTAATCATCGGAGCAATGGTAGTCTCAGGTTTGGAATAAGTTGCTTTCAGGGCTGTTTTGCAGTCCTGATTAGCATTTTCATATGCCAATTGTTTCATCAGAATGTCAGCAGCAGTTTCATTTTGAGCCTTCTCAGGGAAAAACCCTTGGGTGAAACTGCTTTGCAACCCATTTTCTGTAACACTTCTTTTCAGCTCTTTGTAAACTGAAAATGGGACAGAGTCATGGACTTGCTGATTTTGAGCGTTTTGGACCATGGGGCAGACAGACATTAATGGCAATGCCTTCTGCAGGTCCTCTGAATTTCCAGAGGCCAATGCAGACTGCACCATTTGCTGAATAGCAGTCTGTGTCTGAGGCTGTTGAAGGTCCAAATTTTGCTGACTCTCAGAGCTCCACTGCCGTGAAGAATTATTATAAGACAGTGGTGGCTGAGGGTCTGGGGGGTACAGGATTGGTGCCTCAGGAAGTATTAATTTTGGAGGGTACAAGAGAGGATTGGACAACTCAATAATAGCTTTACCACACAGTTGCCAAGTGTGCAGTACTGATACTGGAGTGGTTGCAGCCCGATGCATATTTTTCCCAATTTCTTGCCAATCTTTGGGATTAAGAGACCCATCTGCAGGATACCAAGGGCATAACTTACCAATAATCTTAACCAGCTCCTCTACATCCTCTTTATAGACTTTAACTGTTTGCATAGTCCTTGTCAACAAATTGCAAAGGTCAGATACCTGTTTTTTTCTTTCCTGTTGAAAGAGAAGTCCCCATACTTACCTCGTTGATTCTTTAAACGGAATGAATAGTTGAAAGCGTTCGTTTAGCTCCTGCCGAGCGAAGGTAAGCTAGAAGTTACAGTTGGCCTCACAGCCTCACGTTGGGGTCACCAGATGAAGGGGAAAGAAATTCAGACCCGGGTCGATAGAGAGCTCTGAACCAGCCAGGCAGCCTCGTCTCCATAAAAAAACCTCCTGAGCACTGCCCGCTGACCTTTTATTCACCTCCAACATAACAAAAAACTCCATCAGTCTCATACAACATAGGATACATAATTGGATACATAGTGAGAATTTCTCAGGTGCCTATGAGATCATTACAAAAACAAGATACTAAAGATGTATGTGAAAGCTCTATCATAGCGTTTCCCAAACCTCCCACATGCCAGCCTGCCTGTGAGCCAGGAGAGTATGCTCTTCACTGTAACCCACGTGGAGGCCAATTAAGAGGGTTTGGGAAAGCTGAAAAGTGAGAAACCAAATTCTTGGGAGGCCAAATTCTGGCCGTTCCCACACACCCAGTCTAAGGGCAACTACTTTAAGAGCGGCTTTAATGTGGGTGGCTAAAAACTAATATATAGTTAACCATGTGGATGTGGAAACTGCATACCTACATGCTCCATTGCAACATACTATTTATTTAAAAACTCCACCAGGATTGACCAATGATAGTGACCACGATTGTTGGAAATTAATGAAAAGCCTATATGGATTAAAACAATCAGGTTACGAATGGAACAAATGTATAGTCAACGAGTTGAGTGCGGTAGGTTTTGTAGCCAGTGATGCTGATCCATGTTTATTTAGGAGAGAACACAATGGAGTGTTATCTTTGCTTCTATTATTCACAGATGATATTGCAATCATAACGAAAACTGAGCTAGAAGCACAGAACATTATTTCAAGGTTGCAAAACAAATTTACAATTAGGAACCTTGGGGAAATAAGCCACTATTTGGGGTTAGATATTGCAGTTCGAAAGCACGTAAAAATGCAAGTAGAAAAATAGGAACCACTCCGGTGGGAAGGTAACAGCGTTCCGTGCGCCTTTGGCGTCTAGTCATGCCGGCCACATGACCACGGAGACGTCCTCAGACAAGCGCTGGCTCTTCGGCTTTGAAACGGAGATGAGCACCGGCCCCTAGAGTTGGAAATGACTAGCACGTATGTGCGGGGGAACCTTTACCTTTACCTTTATTGTAAAGACAAAGGTTTTAAGGTTTCGCAAGCCAGTAAAATATCTCAGTTATTAAAGAGATATAATATGGAACTTTGCAAACCAGCAAAAACGCCGATGGCTTTGGAGTTTAAGGACACTAATGTTGAGAGTCCTGTATTTGATAAGACTATGTACCAATCTTTAATAGGTAGTCTTATGTATCTGAGTAATTGAACTAGACCTGATATCTCTTTTAGTGTCAACCAATTAGCCAGATACAATATTGAACCAACTGTGAGACACTGTCAAGCAGCGAAAAGGGTATTGAGGTACAGTATTTGAAGCAGTCTATTCACTACTCATTATATTTAGAGCCAAATTGTGAGTTAATCCTTATAACATATGCAGATGCGAGTTTTGCCTCTTGAGACAAGCACTCATAAATCAACTTCAGGGTTGGCTATAATGTTGGGTGATGCTTTAATTGGATGGAAATCCATCAGACAAAAGCACATAAGCCTGTCTACAATGGAGGCTGAATTCTCATGTCTGTCAGTGTTATGTACAGAACTGCTAGTGTACAAACAATTATTGTTGGATATGGGTTTAACTGTAAAAGATCCATTTATCATATATGAGGACAATCAAGCTGCAATAAAGATGGCAAACAATGCTGCAGTCAGAACAAGATCCAAACATACAGATCTTCATTACCTGAATGTAAGACAATAGTTCTGCTTTCTCCCTGTTGCTTGTCACCTTCTTGCCACTTTCCCCCACTAATGGACCAATCATTTCCTTAACTTTTTTCTTGTTTTTTACATGTTGAAAGAAGCTTTTTTTGTTATTTTTGACTTTGGTCGCAAGCCTTAGTTCAACGCAGCCGTCTACCAGGAGATTTTGGAGCACTTCATGCTTCCTTCCGCAGACGAGCTTTATGGGGATGCTGACTTCATTTTCCAGCAGGACTTGGCACCTGCCCATACTGCCAAAAGCACCAAAACCTGGTTCAATGACCGTGGGGTTACTGTGCTTGATTGGCCAGCAAACTCGCCTGACCTGAACCCCATAGAGAATCTATGGGGCATTGCCAAGAGAAAGATGAGAGACATGAGACCGAACAATGCAGAAGAGCTGAAGGCTGCTATTGAAGCATCCTGGTCTTCCATAACACCTCAGCAGTGCCACAGGCTGATAGCTTCCATGCCACGCCGCATTGAGGCAGTAATTGCTGCAAAAGGGGCCCAAACCAAGTACTGAGTACATATGCATGTTTATACTTTTCAGAGGTCCGATATTGTTCTATGTACACTCCTTGTTTTATTGATTGCATGTAATATTCTAATTTACTGAGATTGTGGATTTGGGGTTTTCATGAGCTGTACGCCATAATCATCACAATTGTGACAAATCACATCTTGAACTATCTTGCTTTGCATGTAATGAGTCTATCTCATATATTAGTTTCCCCTTTTAAGTTGCATTACTGAAATAAATGAACTTTTGCACGATATTCTAATTTTTCGAGTTTCACCTGTAAAGTTAATTCAGCATACTTTGAGTGGCTGTATATAGTTTGGTAAAGTTTAATAAGAATATAATAGGTTGAAATGGGAATTCAATTTTAAAATTTTGTTTCATTCTAGTATGAATTGTTTTCCAGAATTGTTGAACTTTATGACATTGCCACCAAATATAAAATTATCCAACCTGCTCATTCTGATTCCAGCAACCTTTTAATTTTTAACTTTTTTAAAAATGTATTGTCCATTTTAGCAATCAAACTGGGTGATACATCTACAATAACACATCTTCCTTTGAAAGTCCAATAGTTGCATCTCTATTACTGCATCCATTTAAACATACAGACTTTGACTTGTTCAGATCCTGAATCATACTGCAATAGCACTCTACAAGTATGACCCAATAAATGTTCTGAGTTATGTATTACAGGTTTTGCAAATTCAGTAAACCTTTTCAGTAGTCCCCCTTGTTTCTACAATTCTTTTAATATTATGCTACCTATTTGAAAGTACTAACATGAATCAGGTAAACTGGGCCATTGTGAACTAAGAGTTTCACATTATTTTAATAATGAAATGTTACAATGTGAACAAATTATTAGGTCTCTGCTGATCAAATTTCTTGGGACCTTTGTCTTCATAAAACAAACATGTAATAATGATAGGAGTGGGGAGAGATCTGGACTGATCCTATTCCTGCTTTTATCCCAATACTTCACTTACTATTGCATGATCTCTTATCAATAGTTTCTGTTTATGTCAACCAGAAATATTCATGGAAACCATTTGTATGTCCTGTCTCTTCTATGTAAGAGAGCCATAAGGAGATACAGTCCACTCTGAAATCCATGTTAACCCACTAGTATTGTAACACAATTTAAAGTATGAAGCCACTAATTACCTCACTCTTTTGAGTCATACAGAATTCTGAATTTAATCCTTGATATTTTACTGAACAATACCGTATTTTCCGGCGTATAAGATGACTTTTTAACCCATGAAAATCATCTCAAAAGTTGGGGGGTCGTCTTATACGCCCAGTCGTCTTATACGCCGGAAAATAGTACATAAATCAATCGAGCGCCCCCGTTCTTGCAAAGCAACTTCAAGCCTCCTTAGTCCAGTCCCCCCTCCAACGTGACTCTCCCTTCCCACCCCCAAGAGCCTCTCAGCCTCTTCCCCTCCCTCTTGCAAACGCCAGACCCCGGGAGCTCTTGCGTTTATTCCAAAGGGTGGGTGGAAGGAAAAGCCCCTTTTGGCTCCGGCTTGGCTGCAAGTCAGCGAGCCCGGGAAGGCACGCCCTCCCCTCTCACTGTGGAGGAAGCAGGGCAGGTTGGCGTCGGGCGGGAGCCGGCAGGGCAGTCCTGCGCACGCGTGTGCTCTCCGGCTGCTAAGGAGTGCTCGGGGAGCTGTGGCAGGCGCCTCATGCCCTTCCCTCTTGAGGCGGCACCGGCGAAGCCGTCCGGCGTCGGGCAGGAGCTGGCAGGGCAGTTCTGCGCATGCGCGCGCTCCCCGGCTGTTAAGGAGTCCTCGGGGAGCCGTGGCAGGCACCTCACGCCCTTCGCTCTCGAGGCGGCACCGGCAGAGCCGTCCAGCGTCAGGCGGAAAGCAGCAGGGCTTTGCATCATCTGCATCAGACGGGTCTGAATCGGGCTTGTGTCGGACACTTGGCAACTGGCATGTAAGTATTTTCCGGCATATAAGACGAAAAATCTTGAAAATCTTCTCAAAAGTCGGGGGTCGTCTTATACGCCCAGTCGTCTTATATGCCAGAAAATACGGTATGTAGTTCAGTACTTGCTTATGCCAATCAATATCTTATCAATATGTACTAGAACCATCTGAAAAAAAAGTCACTAAAATATTCATTTTAATAACTGCAATTCTACTAGACAAATCTAGAGAATTTTGCTGTTATATTTTTTTCTAACTCACCAGGTAGTTGTTTTTAAATAAATCCTTATTATTTTTGGTCATATAAATTCCTGTGTATTTAACCTTCGTAATAGCAACATTAATCATCAATACTAAGTTCAGACATTGTTTTTCTTCCTCTGCTAAATTTCATGTCAACATTTCAGTTTTTTCTTTATTAATCCCATAAACTGACATAATATATTGCTATATACATTCCATTAACAGGACTAAAGATAATTTGGTATCATATAATTTCAATTTATGTTCTTGAGTTGGTAATTTAAAATTTCAGGAGTTTTCCTGGTGTATTTTCATTGCTAATGGTTCTGTTGCCCCCCCCCCCCCCCAAAGAGGAAAGCAAGAAAGGGGCAACCATGTTGTTCTTCCTTCTTGTGATAAAAAGTTATTTATTATTATCTTGGTTTTCTGTTCTTTATAAATTCTGTGTATCCATTTCTTGCAATGAATCTCCAAACCCAGAACCAAACTTGGAGATGGATGAATTGGATCCCCACCCAAGAGCCAAGCTAAAGGTGATGCCAAGCTGAGCTCACTGGATTGGTATTTGTTGAGTGCACTGTCTACAGTACGTTTGGACAAAAGAAGCAAATCTGCAATCCCCTAATGGACTAATTTTCACTGCATTCCATACAGCTTTTTCCAGGTCAGGTGGACAGCTATCTAACATGCACATACATAGATAAACACATACACAGAGTATATGTCAAGGTTCCGGTAGACGAGACCAAACAAATCAGAATTCTGAGGCTAGAGATTTCCTCAAAGAACATGTTTATTGGTTACATAGTATTGGCATGGTAAAAAGTGAAACCAAGTCTGAAATCCCCTTCAAAGAGAAATACTATTACAAAGTTAAACTTTCCACCCCATTGCTATGCAATCAGCTATGCTTCCCAATAGAATAGTTTGGCAAGCTTTCTAACCAAATGCTGATGCCCCCCACCTAACTGACAGAAATGATTTTGGTTCCCATAGGACAATGAAATGTTTAGAGTAGCAAAAATCCTCCACACGCCCTCCCATTCTGGTGGCAACCTAGAACGAGCAAGATGGCTGTAGCCAGGTTGGTTGTAGAGTTGACAGTCGGACCCCCCTAGGAAGAAAGCAAGTACTGTAAAGGAAAAAAAAGTGCAGGTTAGGAATCCCCCCTGGGCTTCTAAGGATGCTTGTCATAGAATTTTTTTTTACTAATCTGTCTGCCTTCACATCAGTATGTTTCACCCAGGTAGCTTCTGACAAGGGGTAACCTTTCCATTGCACCAAATATTGTAATTTTCCCTTATGTAATCTAGAGTCAAGGATGTGTTTTATCTCATAGTGAGTTTCTCCCTCTACTAAAATGGGACCAGGCGGTTTCTTAGGGATTGGCCTCAAGGATGACTCTGTGACTGGTTTTAGCAAGCTGCAATGGAACACGGGGTGAACCTTCACTAATAGCCATGGGAATTTTAACTGAACTGTGACAGGATTTATAATTCTAACTATGGGGAAATGACTGAGAAACTTAGCTCCCAATTTCCTACTTGGAAATTTTAGTCTTAGATATTTAGGGGAGAGGTAAACCCTCACTCCCACATGAAATGGCTTCTCGGGAGAATGGTTATCAGCCTGTTCTTTATAAGTCTTAGCAGCTTGGGTTAAAGCTTCTTTTATGTTTGCCCAAACAGTTTGCAAAGAGGTCACCCACTGATCTAGGGTCTGCGAAACAAGAGGTTCTTGGGGGTATTCAGGCATAGGGACAAACTCCCAACCAGTAGCTATTTTGAACGGAGTAAGTCCAGTGCTACTGTGTACAGTGTTGTTGTACATCACTTTAGTGAAAGACAGGAGGTCCGCCCAATTAGTCTGTTGGTAATTAACATAGCATCTGAGGTATTGTTCCACCATTGCGTTCGCAAGTTCAGCCAATCCATTTGTACTCGGATGAAAAGCAGATGAAAGCCCCTGGGTAGACACAATTAGTTTTACAAACTCCCTCCAGAATTTTGCAGTAAACTGAACCCCCTATCTGATATAATCCTTTTTGGTGCTCTATGGAGCTGATAGACGTGTTTTAAAAATAACCTGGCTAGCTTTTGGGCAGATTGGAGTCCAGAACAGGCGATGAAATGAGCTTGCTTTGAAAAAAGATCAATGACAGTCCAGATCACTGTGCTTCCCTTGCTCTCGCATGGCTATTTCCTCCCAGGGTTGGGAAGGATCAGCTACTTGCTGCAATAGACCAGGAGGTTTTCCACGGCACTTTTTCATAGCTGCACAAGTAGCGCAGCTTTGCACATAACTTCCAAAGTCCTTTTTCATGCCTGGCCACCAAAACTGTTGCCGCACCAAATGCTAAGTTTTTAGAAAGCCAAAATGGCTGCGTTGAAGGGCTCGAATTCTGAAGGATGCCGGAAGGTATAGTTTTGAACCCTTCCAGGCTAGTCCATCTCGAAAAGTCAAGAACGATCTATTGTCTCTGAACCAGGGGTCTGTTTTTAGTTTCTCTTTACATTTTTGAGTTAGTTGACTATCGGGCTCGTTGGATTTTCTTTGCATTTGCCCTCTTGTGGTTACTTGAGAGGCTGATTGTGGTTGAGGAATGATGGAATTAATAATTTCCTCCCGGCGGCTTTCATATTGGGGCATTCTAGGCAGAGCATCTGCCAAGAAGTTCAAACCCCACCCCAGGAGGAATTTGAGAGTGAAATTAACATGGTTGAAATACTGTGCCAATCTTACTTGCTTAGGGGACAATTTTCTAGGAGTTTTTGGTGCCTCTAGGTTTTTGTGATCAGTCCACACTTCGAAGGGCACTTTGCTGCCTTCCAGGAAATAGCGGCAAATTAGCAAAGCCCATCTCACTGCAAAAGCCTCCTTCTCCCAAACAGCCCATTGTTGCTCTATGTCCGAAAGTTTTCTTGAGGTGTAAGCACAAGGTTGTAGGTCCCCCCAGTTATTTCTCTGTAGGAGAACAGCACCCACAGCAACATCACTTGCATCGACCTGAATGACGAATAGGTCCTCCAAGTCGGGGTGATTAAGAATGGGTTCTGCTGCAAACAGTCTGTGATGACCCAGAGGCAAAACAGTCAACTGGCAGTTCAAACTTCCCTGTCATGGTTCTGATAGATGAAACCAGTTAAAAGAACTTCAAGGCAAGAAAATCTTCCTTAAAGAACATTTTATTAGGAATTGTCAGGAACAAACGCTGATTCCTTGGAGTGTTGTGTATTGTTGCTCTTGTTCTGTGCCTTCTGTTTGGAAACCTGGAAATCTTGACTATTGGACTGACAGACCACGTGAATTGAATGTTTTAAGACCTCAGATTGGATTTTGGATTCTCTCTTTGAAAAGTGCTTGGGCAAGCTTGGATTCAAACGGACTCGTTAGGTTTATGTTTTCTTCCTTGTTATCTCTATGGCCTTGAGTACATTTTTATGCTAATCAGACTGTATTGAAACTGTTTTCAGCTAGAGTTGGCTGAAGGTGTGTGTGTGTGTGTGTGTGTGTGTGTTCTTGGAGGCTTGCCAGCAAATGTGGGAGCATTTGGGGAAACTTTGCAGAAATTAAAGAACTGTTTAAATTGCCAGCTGACTGTATTGCCTCTGTGCTATGCCTGGGTCATCACAGGAAACAAAATATCAGCACTTACATAGTTGAACCCAAAACTGAAAGTTTCCTCCCCTGATACAAAGTTACAAGTTGCAATTCCCATCCCAAACTAAGCTGTCATGCATCACATTCTCCAATTACAAATAAACGCAGGCTCTTCTCCCCCATCCGCTTGCCACCAAAATTCTTTACTCACATTAACCTTGAGTATAACTGCAGCAGCAATTGTTATGACTAACTAAGAATGCCCATTCTTCTCCCTCCCCTTAGTCTGTCTACGTGAAAATCCCAAACTATAGAGTGGAAAGTTACAATGAAATACAAAGTAAAATGGCTACAATTTCATCTGTTGTCACAACGCTGACATTCGGCCCCTCTTAACGAAAGGAGAAATCCTGTAATACAAACAAAGACACAAATCAAGGAACCCCCCTGGGTTTATTTGGATGCTTATCATAAAATTTAAGAATAAGCCTATCTGCTTTTACATTAGTACATTTCACCCAAGTAGCTTCTGACAATGGATAACCTTTCCATTGTACCAAGTACTGTAATTTTCCCTTGTACAGTCTAGCGTCTAAAATCTGCTTCACTTCATAGTGGGTCTGTCCTACCACCAGGGGCCCAGGGGCTTTCTTGGGAGGGGTGTCTCAGTGTCGATCCTCTATAAGGCTTCAGTAAACTATAGTGAAAAACGGGATGAATCTTTCCCAAGAGTTGAGGGAGCTTTGACCTCACAGTCACTGTATTCGAAACGCTTACAATGGGAAAAGATCCCAGAAATTTCGGCCCCAATTTCCTGCTGGGTAATCTGAGTCTCAAATATTTTGTGGATAGATACACTTGTTCCCCCACCCAGAATTGTTGGTGAGGAGCCCTTTTCTTGTCAGCTTGTTTTTTGTATGTTTTTGAGGTTTTTTTTCTAAAGCCTTCTTTGCATCGTCCCAAATTCCCTTCCATGAAGACACCCATTGATCTAAAGTCTGAATGGCAGGTGGTTCTTGGGGGTATTCAGGTATTGGGACGAAATCCCTTCCGGCGGCAACCTTAAACATTGTGAGCCCCGTGCTACTGTGGAAGGTGTTGTTGTAAGCCACTTCAGTGAAGGGCAAGAGATCAGCCCAGTTCGTTTGCTTGTAGTCCATGTAACACCTAAGGTATTGCTCCACCATTGAGTTCGCTTTTTCAGCCTCCCCATTCATAGACGGGTGAAAAGCCGATGACAACCCTTGTGAAGAACCAATCAGTTTTCAAAAACTTCTCCAGAATTTGGCTGTGAACTGCACCCCACCCCCCTGTCGGAGATTATTCTGTTAGGAACACCGTACAGTCAATAAATATGTTTAAGAAACAGCTTAGCCAATTTCTGTGCTGAAGGGAGACCTGGGCAGGCAATGAAATGAGCCTGTTTTGAAAAGAGATCAATCACAGTCCATATTACCATATTACCCCTACTTTCTAGTAATTCGACAATAAAGTCCATAGTAATTTCTTCCCATTGTTGGGAAGGGTCAGCAACAGGCTGCAATAGTCCAGGGGTTTTTCCTGGAATTCTTTTCATCGTAGCACACACTGCACAGCTTTTTACATAATTCTCTACATCCCCCTTTAAACCTGGCCACCAAAACTGCCTCCGTACCAAATGCAATGTTTTCAAATAGCCAAAGTGACCAGCCTGCTTTACATCATGACTTCGCTGGAGTGCTTTCAGATGGAGAGATTCAGGCAAATATAACTTTCCTCCATTCCAAGCCAAGCCATCTTTGTGGGTCAGGATGGCTTGGTGGTCTTTGAGCCAATGGCCTTTGATCAGTTCTTGTTTTAGTTTTGTAACAAGAGGATCGTCAGGGTTAGAAGAAGCAGTGGGATGAGGGTGTCGTGGAGTCAACTGGGAAACGAGCTGTGGTGCTGACATGATAGAATCCACAATCTGTTCACGTTGGGTTTTGTATTGCAGCAATCTGGATAGGGCATTGGGCAAGAAATTTTTCCCACCTGGTATGTATTGAAGGGTGAAATTGAAATGCCTTGTGGTCAGTCCATACTTCAAAAGGTACTTTGTTTCCTTCCAGGAAATGGCACTGTCAGAGTCCTTACCAGCCCTGGTCCCACAGATAACAAATGATGGACGACAAGGTACCTGGCTAGGCAGGAACGGTCTGACCAGCATTTATTGACGGCAAATAACAGCAAATAAAGTCAGTGTTGGGAGTGATTTGCTCCCAGCGACTTACATGCAGTCAATCCTCTCAGCTTCACCCCCCAATCAGGGATTCCCTGGCCGTTCGGCGTCGGCGTCGCCACCGACAGTCTAGTGCTGCACCGGGACGCCTCAGCTCTTCAGCAGTCGTACTGAGGGATTCCCTGGGTGTTCTGCAGCATCAGTGGCTTGCCACTAGGCTGCGGAACTCCTCGGCTGTCCCCCTTCCCCCTCCCTGAAGTGGCAAGCCCACAGGGCTTGACAAGTGGCCCCCTCTATCAGGGCTCCACCTGGAAAGCAAGGAGAAACATGTGATCAATCACCCGCTGTGGCGGGCGGTTCAGCTGACCCCCCTCCCGGCTTTCTGGGACACTTAGTGGAACCTCCTCACCAATCGGAGGGTGTGGACATCCACTTTCCCCACCCACGAGGCCTCTGTGACAGGGTATCCCTTCCACCGCACTAAGTACTGCAACCGACCCTGCCAGAACCGGGAGTCCAGTATCTCCTGCACCTCGTAATGGGCTCCTGTAACAGGCGCCAGTACCCTTGGCATGGGCCTCAAGGAGGTCCCCTTTACCGGCTTCAGCAGGCTACAATGGAAGACCAGATGTATCTTCCCCAGGAACCGGGATAGCTGTAATCATACAGCTTGGTGGAGCAGAGGGCTAATGCCTCCTTAAGTAAGACCAGCTGCCTGCAATTAGTGCAGGTTCGCATCCCACCAGGCTCAAGGTTGACTCAGCCTTCCATCCTTCCAAGGTAGGTAAAATGAGGACCCAGATTGTTAGGGGCAATAAGCTGACTTTGTAATAATGCCGCTTGGGGTGTGTGTGAAAGCCCTAACAAGCAGGCATATACATAGAATGAAGGCTACTGCTAAGCTTGTAAGCCGCCCTGAGTCTTCGGAGAAGGGCAGGATATAAATGTAATAAAAAATAAAAAATATGGCTACCAGATTGATGAACTGTGTGATTTGGAACGGCCCTAGATATTTTGGTTCCATCTTTTTGCAAGGCACCTGCAAGCGGAGGTACTTGGTCGATAAATATACCATGTCCCCCACCTGGAAAGGCTTTTGAGGAGTCCTTTTCTTGTCTGCCTGCGCCTTTGCGGCCTCTTCCGCTCTTACTAAGGCACTCTTCACATTCCCACAACCCCCCCTTGCAATGTGGGCTATCCAGTCATGGGGTTGACAGGGAGAGGGATCCCGCTGAGAACACTCGGAGATCGGGATGAAGTCTAGACCGTGTACCACCTGGAAGGGGGTTAAATTGGTGCTGCTGTGCACTGCATTATATGCCACTTCTGCAGATGGTAGCATGTCAGCCCAGTCGTTCTGTTGATAGGAGACGTACCACCGTAGGTATCGCTCCATCATCGTGTTGGCCTGTTCTGCTGCCCCGTTGTTACTGGGGTGATACGCCGAGCTGAGTCCTTGTGACAACCCGATGGAACGGATGAACTCACGCCAAAAGCGGGCCGTAAACTGCATCCCCTGATCCAAGATGATCTGCCGGGGCACCCCGTGCGTAGTATGCCTGCGTGAGGAACATTTTGGTGAGCTTCTGCGCAGACAGCAGCCCCTTACATGGAACAAAATGGGCCTGTTTGGAAAAAAGGTCGACTAACGTCCAGATCACCGTGTAACCATGGCTCTCCAGCAGCTCCACGACAAAGTCTATTGCTATATCCTCCCATGGCTGGGTCAGATCCGTCACTTTCTGCAGCAACCTTGGTGGCTTTCTGGTACGAGGCTTTGCAATGGCACACACAGGGCAGCCTTGTACATAGGCTTTGATGTCCTCCTTCATGTGGGGCCACCAGAATTGGCATCTCGCTAGGTGCAGGGTTTTTAGGAACCCAAAGTGCCCTGCCTGCTTTACATCATGGCACCATTATAATGCCCTTAGCCTCACTGCCTGTGGAACATATAGCTTGTCGCCCTTCCAAGACAGTCCATCCCTCTTTGTTAGCAGGACTTGGTGGTCCCACAGCCAGGGATTGTCCGGGGTTGCTTTCTGCAGTTCCTGGACCAGGTCACTAGCCGGGTGGCATGCAACCACTTGCGCCTTGGTGGAGCAGTGAGCTAATGCCTCCTTAAGTAACACCAGCTGCCTGCAATTATTGCAGGTTCGCATCCCACCAGGCTCAAGGTTGACTCAGCCTTCCATCCTTCCGAGGTAGGTAAAATGAGGACCCAGATTGTTGGGGGCAATAAGCTGACTTTGTAATAATGCCGCTTGGGGGGACGAAAGCCCTAATAAACAGGCATATACATAGAATGAAGGCTATTGCTAAGCACATTTGATTTGTGCTTAGATTGTAAGCCGCCCTGAGTCTTCGGAGAAGGGCGGGATATAAATGGGATTAAAATAATAATAATAAAAAATAACAATAGACCCAGTAAAACCAAATTTAAAACTACAGTCAGTCCAGGGCCGATTGTTGGAACATCCATGTCTTCAGGTCATGGCGGAAGGACCGATGGTCAGGGGCCATCCTCAGCTCCGGGGGCAGTTCATTCCAGAGGGTCGGTGCACCCACAGAGAAGGCTCTCCCCCTGGGGGTCACCAGCCAGCATTGCTTAGCTGATGGCACCCTGAGGAAGCCAACTCTGTGGGAGCGAGCCAGGCGATGGGAGGTTGATAATGGCAGCAGGTGGTCTCGCAAGTACCCCGGACCTAAGCCACGTAGGGCTTTAAAAGTGATTACCAGCACCTTGAATTGCACTCAAAGGACAACTGGAAGCCAGTGCAGCTCACGCAGGAGTGGTGTAACATGGGAGTATCGAGAAACTCCCATAAGCACCCGCGTGGCTGCATTTTGCACCAGCTGAAGCCACCGGGTGCACTTTAAGGGCAGCCCCATGTAGAGACTGTTGCAGTAATCCAGGCGAGAAGTGACAAGGGCTTGGGTGACCGTGCATAGGGCATCTTGGTCCAAAAAGGGGCGCAACTGGTGCACCAGGCAAACCTGTGCGAAGGCCCCCCTGGTCACAGCAGTTAGATGATCCTCCAAGTTAAGCCGTGAATCCAGGAGGACACCCAAGTTGCGAGCCCTTTCAGAGGGGGGCAATACCTCCCCCCCATCAAAAGAGGTGGAACATGTTGGACAATATGAGATGCCGGTATCCACAGCCACTCGGTCTTGGAGGGGTTCAGCCTGAGTCTGTTGCTTCCCATCCAGACCTGCACCGCCTCCAGGCACCAGGACATCACGTCAAGGGCATCACTGGGTTGGTTTGGGGTGGAGATGAACAACTGGGTATCATCTGCATATTGGTGATACCCAGGGCTTTTTTTCTCATAGAACGCTCAGAATGACGTTCCGGCACCTTTTTTTTGCAGGAAAAAAAAAACCAGCTCCCTAGTTGGCTTTCCTAAGCCTATTGCAGGGCTAGCAATCTTGGCTCTTTTTTTATGACTTGTGGGCTTCAACTCCCAGAAATCCTGAGCCAGCCATGCTGAGGGGAAAGGGAGAGGTTTCCAAGCTGAGCCATGCTGGCTCAGGAATTCTGGGAGTTGAAGTCCTTGAGTCATAAAAGAGCCTGCACTAGAGGAGGACATTAACATTATTTACAGGATTACTTCTTTAGGAACTAAACTTTTAGAATCTAAAACAGCTAATTCAAAAAAGCCAACAGGAAAGAACCTCACATTTTTCATCTGCTTCTGTCTTTTGGAAGGTAAAATTAGAAATGAAATGAAAATGAAATGAACCTTTATTGTCAAAGTACAACTATGTGTACATTGAGATTAGCTGAGCCTCCCTTTGTGCTCCCACCCCCCAACACACAGTGACAACAAACCCTCCATCTTACTACAACATGTGAACCAACTACACCACACACCACACAAAATAATCTATTTCTTATGTTAACATCTCTGCAATGAAATCAAAGGTAACAGGAAAGAAATGAGAAACATTTTTCTCAATGTAATATGTTTAATTTAGCTAATTCTAGAAAAAAGTAGTATCTTTTGTACACTCTTGAAAACTATTTTGAATGTAAAAAAGTCTTAAGAATGAAATATTCTTAATTTGGACTTCACTTTTACTGTTTGGACTGTTGTGTGTTTTGAAAAATAGATTATTTAGAATCTAGTTATGTTGCACTTCAGTCTTTAAATAATTAACCTAGTATATACATAACAATATGTGATGTTTTCCCTGGTGAGCTAAACATCAATAACAAAATTTATTAAAAAGGCTAAAATAATTTCTGGTGATATTATCTGTATATTAAAATTTTGGATAAGCAGTGATCATGTATCCTAGCAAAAGATGTTACATATGTGCATAAGTGTAGTCAGTAGCATATGCCTTTTTAAAAATATCAAACATGCAAAGAAACAAAAATAAGTCCAAAATATCTGTATTACATCCAGAAATGCCAACTTTGCAACCAATATTTCTCATCCATAACTATGGCACCCTAAGGATACCTGCATACATGCAAATGCTTCTCTGGGATCAGTAACGCAGCAGCGATTGCTTTTTCCTTCCAGTAACATATACCTAAAACCAGTTTATTGCATTTGGCAATTGTACTAAAAAAAAATCTCATTGTCAACCAATATAATTCATTTAATTTGAAATCAAGTGAAAAATTGATTTAAATTATTTTATTAAAACAAATTAACGGCAATTCTTTTATAAGAAGTTGCCTTGAACAAAATGAGTTTGACATGCCTGCTCTTGATAGTTGAATGCTCCAAAATAAATTCTAGACCAGGCCTGTACATGCAGCCTACCAAACACCCTTGGACAGAGCACAGACTTTAAAAAAAAAGTAATAAAATCACCACCACTGCCCTGAAAGTCATGTTGCCTAGTGCCTCCATGGCTTACCATGACCACAAGCTCCAACACTGTAGATGCTCCTCTAGTCACCAAATCATTGATTAGCCCACCAGCATTCCTTTGCAGACCACAAAGATTTTTAATTTATCAGTGTGGGCCTTTCCCTTCTACAAGTTGCACAGATCTCTTATAGATTTTCCTCTTGCCTTTCCGAGTTAACTCCTTGGTCTGTCATTGAGCAAGAATTGACTTTGTAGGGAAGCATATTATCATTTGATGTATATTTAACATATGTTCTAACTTTATTTACCAATTATATAATATTTGTATGCAATCCACATGGCGAGGTTTAATAATAATAAAAATAAGTTGGAAGGGACCTTGGAGGTCATCTAGTCCAACCCCCTGCTCAGGCAGGAACCCCTATACCATTTCAGGCTGCTCCACTGGTTAGTTGTTCTAACTGTCAGGAAGTTTCTCCTTAGTTCTAGGTTGCTTCTCTCCTTGACTAGTTTCCATCCGTTGCTTCTTGTCCTGCTTTCAGGTGCTTTGGAGAATAGCTTGACTCCCTCTTCTTTGTGGCAGCCCCTGACATATTGGAACACTGCTATCATGTCACCCCTCACCCTTCTCTTCATTAAATTACACATACCCAATTCCAGCAACCGTTCCCTATATGTTTTAGCCTCCAGCCCCCCAATCATCTTTGTTGCTCTCCTCTGCACTCTTTCTAGTCTCGACATCTTTTTTACATTGTGGTGACCAAAACTGGATGCAGTATTCCAGGTGTGGCCTTACCAAGGCATTGTAAAGTGGTATTAGTACTTCACGTGATCTTGATTCTATCCCTCTGTTAATGCAGCCTAGCACTGTGTTGGCTTTTTTGGCAGCTGCAGCACACTGCTGGCTCATATTGAAGTGATTGTC
This sequence comes from Daboia siamensis, assembly GCA_024449315.1. Classification (NCBI taxonomy): domain Eukaryota; kingdom Metazoa; phylum Chordata; class Lepidosauria; order Squamata; family Viperidae; genus Daboia; species Daboia siamensis. The sequence goes on along the minus strand of JAKJMR010006703.1, from coordinate 309 downwards.
CACTAGGACTCCGAGATCTCTCTCACAGTTACTACTATTGAGCAAGGTACCACCTATACTATACCTGTGCATTTGATTTTTCCTGCCTAAATGTAGAACCTTACTTTTTTCACCACTGAATTTCATTTTGTTAGATAGCGCCCAGTGTTCAAGTCTGTCTAGATCCTCCTGTATCTTAAGCCTGTCTTCTGGAGTATTGGCTATTCCTGCCAGCTTGGTGTCGTCTGCAAATTTGATGAGTTCCCCATCTATCCCCTCATCCAAATCGTTGATGAAGATGTTGAAGAGCACTGGGCCCAGAACAGAGCC
>JAKJMR010006699.1:0-20612 GCA_024449315.1 Daboia siamensis | reverse complement strand
TTTTGTCTAATACTTTCATCAAAAATTTCCAATCCAGTTGATCAAAGGCTTTTTCAGCATCCAAAAAAATCAATGCTGCAGGGATCTGGTTGTTTCTTTCCAAAAATTCCAACAAGTCAACTATATGCCTCACATTATTTTTCATTTGTCTACCACTTATAAACCCAGTTTGATCACCATGAATTACCTGTTGCAATACCCTCATCAGTCTGTTAGCTAAAATCTTAGCAAATATCTTGTAATCCGTATTCAAAAGTGATATTGGTCTATAATTTCTTGCTTGAGTAACATCCTGATCTTCCTTCGGAATCAAAGAAATAAAAGCAGTTTTCCAAGACGGAGGCACCCCTCCTCTCCTTTGAATTGTCTGAAACAATTCCCTTAGTGGCTTTATCATCTCAAACTGTAAATTTTTATAATACATAGCAGTCAAACCATCCGTACCTGGCGCTTTACCCACTTTTAATTGTTTAATTGCTAAGAAAATTTCTTCCTCAGTTATCAGTTCATTCATCTCTTCTTTTTGTTCTTGCGTAAGAACCGGAATACTAACGTCCCTCAAGTATGCATCAATGTCTACTTCATTAATCTTATCTCTAACATATAATTTAGAATAAAAATCAACAAAGGTTTCCTTAATAAGATTCTGCTGATACACAACCTTACCCTTATATTCTATTTTATCTATATTAGAAGCCCTTTGCTTCTTCCTTAGCATATAGGCTAACCATCTACCTGGTTTATTGGCATTACAAAAAGTATTATGTCTAGCAAACCGTAGATTAGTTGCCACCTGATCAGCCATTAACTTGTCAAATTGTCCCCTTAATAAATGAATAACCTCTTTAATCTTCACATCCAATGGATTCAAAATTAAGGCCTTTTCTTTTTCCCTGATCTCATTCTCTAATTCCTTCCTCCTAAATTCCAAATTACGTCTGTATTTATTATTCAGATATATTAACACACCTCTCATGTACGCCTTACTAGCATCCCAAACCATTTCCATAGAGGTACCCTTATGCATATTAATTTCAAAAAAACCCATCTGTTTTTTACATTCTTCCACATTTTCCTGATTTCTAAACAAATTCTCATTTAAACGCCAGGAACGCCTATCTCTGATGTCCTTTTCAATCTCTAACCAAACTGGACTATGATCAGACATGGTTCTTGGACAAATCTTTATCTTCTTAATCCTAGAAAAAAAATCATTAGTAACTAATATAAAATCAATCCTAGAAAAAGATTGATGTCTATCAGAAAAAAAGGTATAGTCCTTTTCTTGTAAATTCCTTTCCCTCCAAATATCTCGCAGCTCCAAATCATCCATCATCTCAAAAAAAGACTTAGGCAATTTAGCATGACTTGGAGTACTTCTAAAAGAACCACTCTTGTCCATTTGTACGTTCAAAACACCATTCCAGTCTCCCATAAAAATGAAAGATTTATAATCCAATTGAGTAATCTTGCTGTGTAATAAACTATAAAAGTCAGCTTGTTGTTGATTAGGAGCATATAACCCAACCAAAAGCGTTTTTTTGCCTTCTACTAACAAGTCTACTATAACATATCTTCCTTGTTTATCTGCTTCAATTAACTCCGCTGTAATTGTGTTCTTGACATAAATAACCACTCCATTTTTCTTATTTGTTGCAGAAGCAATAAATTGTGTGCCTAATCTTGAATTTAATAAATACTTTTGGTCCATAACTCTAATATGTGTTTCTTGTAAGCAAATAACATCAGTCTTAAATTGTTTTAAATATTGAAAAATTTTCTTTCTCTTCTGTGGTGAATTTAATCCATTGACATTCCAAGTTAAAAACTTAGTCGCCATCTTTAGCGACCCGAAGCTTTTGGAGCGCGTCTTCCAGGATCCCCTTCACATTCTTAGGCCGCGCCCCTCCCACAGCTTCGCTATAGGTACGCTTTGGAGGTTCCACAACTTTCTGCTGATCCTGTTCTTGCTCACGTCTGATTCGTCTCGAAGCAGCACGCGTAATACTCTGGTCTCTTGCTTCTTCTGATACTGCTGAAATTTGATCCACTCCTGTTGCTTTCTCATCTGTCTGTGTTGTTCCTTCAGCACCTTGAGGCTTTCCCTCACCATTCTTCTTTGTAGATTCCAAAAGTGGTATGGGGGTTGCTTTTAAAACATTACTGTAAAAATCACGTGCCTGCATCACTGTAGCAAGACGGTGTCTCATGCCTTCATACATTACCACCATACCCACTGGGATCTCCCATCTAAACTTGATATCACGTCGCTTAAGCTCTTGTGCCAAAAAAGCAAATTCCTTTCTTCTCCTTAAAATTCTTGGAGGGATCTCTTTTAAAACCAGAACTTCTTGCTCTGCAATTACAAGCTTAGTATTGTAAGAAACTTGAATAACTTCATTCCTAATTGCTCTCTTTGTAAAATAAACAACCACATCTCTAGGTAATTTCCTTTCTCTTGCAATCCACGAATTAACACGGAAGATTTTATCTATATCTTCTGCAATTCCGTCTGCTGGCCGTCCCAACACCTCTTCCAAAGCCTCAGAGACTATTTTCTTCAGATCTTCTTTAGGATTCTCTTTCAGGCCTCTGATTCTCACAGCAAACTCCATTTCATGGTACTGCACCAATGTCAAATCATTTATCAATTTTATCCACCACATTCTCAGTCTCTAATATCTTTGCATCTAATTTAATATTATTTTGGCTGAGATCTTCCACTCTTTCATCCAAGCGCTCAATACATATTGCCATGCCTTGAAATGCAAGCAAGATGTCCGCCCTTATTTCTGTTAAGTTCTCATCCAGCTGTTTATCCATAACTTCAGCTAGTTTTTCTGTTAGCTTCTCATCCAACTTTTCATCTATAATCTCAGCTATTTGCTGTGAATGCTTTTCCAAAGCATCTTGCAAAAGTTTAACTGTCAAAACAGGCGAAGGTGAAGGTGCAGGGGGCACTAAACTTGCAACGAAGACTGCTGCAGGGGGGAAGCCCCCGCACTTCTAATAAGTTTGGAAGATTTAGCCGCCATTTTCCCCCACTGTTACTTACTACGCACTTTCACTTTCAAGGTCTTCAATGTAGATTGAGCCAAAGATCAAAAGTCCACTTGCTCCTTATTCTCCTGCATTGCTCTGCCTGCTTTCTCGTTTTCCAAAGTCCTTTCCTGTAGGCAGGGATGGTTGCGAACGCCTTGTTCTGCTCCTAAAAGCACAGAGCAGAAACGCTGCACAGCCTGGAGAAAACCCAGGCTTCGGGGGGGCTCGATCCTTCAGCCGCCAGAACTTTAAGCTCTGGCGGCCCCGGAGAGCTCTACCCCTATCTGGGTACTCACCCCCTCCTCTTCGCCCGAGGAAGGGGCTTCCGAACCGCCGAAACAGCTGATCGGCGCTGTTTTCGGCGGTTCTACAAAGCCGCGGAGCGGACAGCCCGAAAACAGCTGTCTTCGGTGGCGCCTTGCCACCCGGGAGTCCCAACATTTATATTTTCTATTGCGTGTTTCGGTATTGCCCAAATAGGTATCTTATAATTTAACTTATGTCTGTACTTTTTCCAAACTCGCAACAGAGCATACCTTAAAATATGTATCCTGAACACATTGTCCACCTTCTTATCATACAGTAAATATACATGCCATCCAAATAACAAATCATGACCCTCAAGATTTAACAATCTCATTTGTGTTAAGTTAAACCAATCACTTATCGCTGACAAAGCAGCAGCTTCATAATATAATTTAAAATTAGGCATTTTAAGACCACCTTTTTCACGCGTGTCTTGCATAATCTTTAATTTGACTCGTGGCTTTTTCCCTGCCCAAACAAATTTATTAATTCCTTTTTGCCATTCCTCCAAATTTAAATCCTTTTTAAGTATAGGTATCATTTGAAATAAAAATAAAAATTTTGTAAGACATTCATTTTCACAGCTGCAATTATTCCCAATAAAGATAATTGTACTTTTTTTCCAACTATCTAATTCTTTTTGTACTTTTTCCCATAGCTTTTCATAATTATTTTTATATAACTTTACATTTGAGGGTGATAAATATATCCCCAAATATTTAACCTTTTAAACTATTTGAAATCCCGTTAGCTCTTCTAAGACAGCCTTTTGTGATACTGTCATATTTTTAGACAACATTTTAGTTTTTTGTATATTAACCTTAAATCCAGAAACTTTCCCATATTGTGTTATTATCTCCAACAATTCTACAACTGAATAATCAGGCTGAGTCACTGTAACAACCAGATCGTCTGCAAACGCCCCCAATCTATAATCCTGGTCTCTAATTTGAATTCCCTTAATTTTATCCGAATCCCGTATTTTAATCAATAATATTTCCAATGTTAAAACAAATAAGGGTGACAACGGGCACCCCTGCCTTGTACCCTTTTCAATATTACATACTTCTGTCAAACTATTATTAACTATAATACGGGCTGTTTGTTTTTGATATATTGCCCTGATTGGTTGTAAAAATTTATCCCCAAATTTCATTTTATCTAATACTTTCAACAAAAATTGCCAATCCAATTGATCAAAGGCTTTTTCAGCATCCAAAAAGATCAACGCTGCAGGGATCTGATTGTTTCTTTCCAAAAATTCCAACAAATCTACTATATGCCTCACATTATTCTTCATTTGTCTACCACTTATAAACCCAGTTTGATCACCATGAATTACTTGTTGCATTACCTTCATTAATCTGTTAGCTAGGACTTTGGCAAATATCTTGTAGTCCGTGTTCAAAAGTGATATTGGCCTATAGTTTTTTGCTTGGGTGACATCCTGGTCTTCCTTCGGAATCAGAGAAATAAAAGCAGTTTTCCAAGACGGAGGTACCCCTCCTCCCATTTGAATTGTCTGAAACAATTCCCTTAAAGGCTTCACCATCTCTAACTGTAAATTTTTATAATACACAGCAGTCAGACCATCCGTACCTGGCGCTTTACCCACTTTCAATTGTTTGATTGCTGAAAGAATTTCTTCATCAGTTATCAATTGGTTCATCTCTTCCATTTGTTCTTGCGTAAGAACCGGAATATTGGCTTTCATCAAATATTCATCAATATCTGCATCACTAATCTTATCTTTAGCATACAACTTAGAATAAAAATCAACAAAAGTCTTTTTGATAAGGCTCTGCTGGAACACTACCTTACCCTTGTGTTCTATCTATATTAGAAGCCCTTTGCTTCTTCCTTAACAAATAAGCTAGCCATCTACCTGGTTTATTGGCATTACAAAAAATATTATGTCTAGCATACCGCAAGTTAGTTGCCACTTGATCAGCCATCAACTTATCAATCTGGCCCCTTAATAAATTAATTGCCTCTTTAATCTTCCCATCCGATGGATTCAAAATTAAAGCCTTTTCTTTTTCCTTAATTTCATTCTCTAATTCTTTCCTCCTAAATTCCAAATTACGTCTATATTTGTTGTTCAGATATATTAATACACCTCTCATATAAGCTTTGCTAGCATCCCAAACCATTTCAATAGAAGTACCTTTGTACATATTAGTTTTAAAAAATTCCTTCATCTGTTTTTTACACTCTTCCACTTTTTCCTGATATCTAAACAAATTTTCATTTAGACGCCAAGAGCGCCTATCCCTATTATCTTTTTCTATCTCTAACCATACTGGACTATGATCAGACATAGTTCTTGGACAAATCTTAATCTTCTTAATCCTAGAAAAAAGATCATTAGTAATTAATATAAAATCAATCCTGGAAAAAGATTGATGTCTATCGGAGAAAAAAGTATAGTCCTTTTCTTGCAAATTTCTTTCTCTCCAAATGTCTCGCAATTCCAAGTCATCCTTCATCTCAAAAAAAGATTTAGGCAATTTAGCATGACCTCTATCACTTCTTCTCTATAAGTAAGAATTAGGTCCAGTGTAGCTTTTCCTCTAGTTCTCTACCTTTAGGATGACAAAGTTGTCAGCTAAGTTGGTTAGGAATCTGTTTTATCTTCCACTTGCTGCGGAGTTTGTCTCCCAGTTGATATCAGGGTAGTTAAAGTCTCCCATTACTACTGTGGTATGTTTTCTACATCCATTTGTTAATTGATTAGCAAAGAGTTCATCTATTTCTTCTGCTTGGTTGGGTGGCCTGTAGTATACGCCTATAGCAATGTCATTCTTTTTTCCTTTTATGGATTATAGGAGGTTTTCATCCTTGGTTTTGTGTATTTCTGTAGAGATGTAGTGATCTTTTATTTATAATGCAACTTCACCTCCTCTTTTTTTAGGTCTGGTTTTTTTTTTTTTTGGAATAGTTTGTATCCTTCCATCAGTACATTCCAGTCATGAGTTTCATCCCACCAAGTTTCAGTACTGGCAACTATATTATATCTGCCTTTGTGTACTAATACTTCAAGTTCACCCTGTTTGTTCCCTAAACTTTGAGTGTTAGTGCATAGTGTATATTGTATATTATAATATATTTTATATTATATTAGTCTATATTGGTGGTTGGTTTTGGCAAGTGAATAGGGAATGAGAATCCTATTACTGCCTGCACTAAACAGCCACTTGCTAGTTTTTGTTGCCAAAGGTGCTACTTATTTACCTTGCCCCTTTCCTTGGGATTGTGGTATTGTAACTCAGAAGGCTGAGTGGTGCCAGCCAGGAGCTATTTATTCACCATACTGCTTAATGCAAGAAGTTCTTCTAAATGGCATATCTCAGCAAAACCTAATTGTCTTCAGTAGTATAATAATTTTTCTCCCTCCCTTTTGCCCCAATACAGACTAGGAATTCTTGGTGAAGAAAATTAGAGGTAGTCCTTGACTTATGACCAGTTGCTTAGCAACTGTTTGAAGTTACGATGGACCCTATTCTGACTGACTGTTGTTTAATTTATTTAATTTATTTATTTAATTGGTTTTATATACCGCCCTATTCCTGAAGGACTCAGGGCGGTTTACAGGGCAAAGTTAAAAACAATATAAGTTAAAATAGAGTTAAAATAAAATTAAATAACAATTAATAGCCCAAAAAGTTAAAAATTTAAAACCCCTCAGTCCAGGCCAGATAAATCAAATAACCAGTTTTTTAGGTCCCGGCGAAACGAACGAAGGTCGGGGGCAGTCCAGAGATCCACAGGCAGATCATTCCATAGGGCAGGCGCACCCACAGAGAACGCCCTTCCCCTGGGGATCACCCGCCGGCACTCACTCACCGGCAGCACCCTAAGGAGGGCCTCCCTGTGGGAGCGCACACGACAATGGGAAATAGATGCTGGCAGCAGGTGCTCCCTAAGATAATCCGGACCCATGCCATTTAGGGCTTTATACGTCATCACCAGCACCTTGAATCTCACCCGGAGGGCAACTGGAAGCCAATGCAGCTCGCGGAGGAGAGGTGTTACACGGGAGTATCGGGAGACTCCCATCACAAGTCGCACGGCTGCATTCTGCACCAGCTGAAGCCTCCGAGTGGTCCTCAAGGGCAGCTCCATGTAGAGAGCATTGCAGTAGTCTAACCGGGAGGTCACGAGCGCATGAGTGACTGTGCGTAGGGCATCTCGGTCCAGATAGGGCCGCAAGTGGCGCAACAGGCGGACCTGGACAAAAGCCCCCCTGGTCACGGCTCCTATATGATCTTCCAAACTGAGCCGTGAATCTAGGAGGACGCCCAAGTTGCGAGCCCTATCAACGGGGGGTAACACCTCACCCCCCGTAGTTAACGATGGACAAAACTGGTTCATCCAAGATGCCGGTATGCACAGCCTCTCAGTCTTGGCGGGATTGAGTCGAAGCCTGTTTCTCCCCATCCAAACCTGGACCGCCTCTAGGCAACGGGATATCACGTCGAGGGCATCACTGGGTTGGTTTGGGGTGGAAAGAAAAAGCTGGGTATCATCAGCATACTGATGATACCCCACCCTGAAACCACGAATGAGCTCGCCCAGCGGCTTCATGTAGATGTTGAACAAGAGGGGAGAGAGGACCAACCCCTGAGGGACTCCACAAACGAGAGGCCTCGGGGCGGACCTCTGCCCTCCCGTCAACACCGTCTGTGAGCAGCCCAGGAGGTAGGAGGAGAACCACTGTAAAACAGTTCCCCTCACTCCCAACCCCCTGAGACGCTGCAGTAGGATACCATGGTCGATGGTATCAAAAGCTGCTGAGAGATCTAACAGGACTAGGACAGCAGAACAACCCCTGTCCCAAGCCCGCAAGAGATCATTCACCAGCGCTACCAATGCCATCTCCGTGCTGTACCCGGGCCTAAAGCCCGATTGGTACGGGTCTAGATAATCAGTTTCCTCCAGGAACAAAGGAAGCTGATGCGCCACCACGCTCTCAACAACCTTCGCTAAAAAGCGAAGGTTAGAGACCGGATGGTAGTTGTTTAAAATAGCTGGGTCCAGAGCAGGCTTCTTGAGGAGGGACCTCACCACCGCCTCCTTTAAGGAGGCGGGAAAGATACCCTCCCTCAAAGAAGTAGTTATTACTGCCTGGAACCAGCCTCGTGTCTCCTCCCGAGCTGCATACACAAGCCAGGAGGGGCACAGGTCCAATAAACACGTGGTGGAACTCAGTCTCCTCATGATCCTGTCCACTTTATCCGGGGTCACAGGATCGAATTCATTCCAAATGACGTTCTTAAACCACTTGATTCCTCCCCGTCAGTCTCCGCCCAGTCAGAATCCAGACCGGCCCAAATCTGAGCGATCTTGTCTGCTAGATGATGACTAAACTCCTCGGTCCACCCCTGCAAGGGCTCCTCCCTCACCTCCTGATTAAGGAGGGAGCGGGTCACCCTAAACAGGGCGGCCAGGTGATTATCTGTGGATGCAATGAGGGCAGCGAAGTAATTAGACTTTGCTGTCCTCATCGCCGTGAGGTAAAACCTCGTAGCGGTTCTCAACCACAATCGGTCAGATTCAGACCGGCTGGATCTCCAACTGCTCTCCAGACCCCGTCTCCGATGCTTCATCTCCCGGAGCTCCACAGAAAACCATGGGGCCCATCGGGATCTGCACTGGATCAGGGGTTGCAAGGGTACAACACGGTCGAGCGCCTCGGTGGCAGCCCTTTCCCAGGCGTCCACCAAGGCATCAGCTGGGCTGTGAGTGAGGGAGATAGGTGTAGACCCAAGCACCGTCTGGAACCGTTCTGGATCCATTAGGCGCCTGGGGCGGAACCTGAGACCCCTGTGCCTGGCCTATATAAGCGGATACTATCACTGTTAACAGCCTTTGCCAGATAGCAGAACTCATGAAATTACCTTTTAATCATCCAGAAGGACCTTTATTTGCCTGCAGAGAAGATTACAGCAGACAAGGTGTGGTAGATGATGAAATGGACGGTATTTCAAGGTCAAAAGACAGTAATGGTCCTACCATGAGAGACTGCATGTAGAGACCACCGCATGTGAGATGGTGGCAGGAAGTGATAGAACATTCAGGGTTAAGAAGAAGGAGGAAGTACGTCACAAATGGGAGGGGTTGGCTGAACAAATTAACATAAATGTTGTAGTTTCCAAAACAACCACATGGTGGCAGCACAATATGCACTGCATAATACTTTATGGCTGATGTAACAGCACACTCCCCTTCTGGTATTGGAAAATACCACTATATAATCCTATATGGTAGTAATGCAAATGCAAATAAATGTTTGTGATTTGCTTGTTGTCTTTGAAGACCTGAAAGACATAAAAGAGGAACATGCATATATTGCAACAATATCAACTGCAATTTCAGGTCTCAAATTGTCTAGTTTAAAATCACTTTTCTTCTTGAAGTCAGGATCCAACAAGGAAAGGCGACGAGTTCAGTCTCCAAGGGGCAAAAGCAAGACAAGTTCTGTGATGGGTCTGATGAAAGTCTTTATGGTGCCTTGCTTTGCAACCTTTACCTCAACCTTATGTACCTTCCCATCATCACTGGGAATGGCTTTCACAATGAGTCCCTTGGGCCATTCAATTCTTTGAGCTTGTTGGTCCTTGAGCAGAACAAGGTCTCCAACTTGGAGATTGGGGTTCTGATGTTGCCGTTTTCTGCGTCCTTGCAAAAGAGAAAGATACTCCATCTTCCATCGATTCCAGAAGCAGTTGGCGAGGTGTTGTACTCTCCTCCACTGATCATGGTATAGATTTCCTGCTTTAAAATCTCCAGGTGGAACAGGAACAGATCCGAGCTTCTGAGTGAGAAGAGTAGCTGGAGTAAGGATGGTTGGGGATTCTGGATCTGTAGACACTGGAACAAGAGGCCTTGAATTGATTATAGCAAACACTGTGCTACCTAAGTTATCGTCACAGGTGATGGGGATAACATCAGATACCTGGATGATGTTAAGAGGCTTCTCCTTTTCTTCATGGTGGTGAGGGTATTGTCTGAAGTGAGATACACTCCAGTTCCTTAACACGTGAGTTTTGAAGGAGTTGATCTCTGATGGTGTGCACGTTCTATTTACGCATATATCTCCCACTATTACCCAGCCTAGGTCACGTCTTTGTGCATATGGGGCATCATTAGGTCCATTGCAATGCTGGCGTACTTTATGAACTCTGAGAATGTCTCTTCCCAGCAAGACTTAAGATGTCAGTGTCCATGTCCATTGGAGGAATCTCAGTAGCCAGGTGCCTTAAGTGGGGATGGTGATATGCAGCTTCTGGAGTGGGAATCTCTTCCCTGTTGTCTGGTATTTGGTCACACTCAACCAATGATGGCAATGGTATGCCCTTCTTTGCTTTGATATGAGAGATCACGAACCCATCAGCTCTTCTGCCAGAGGTCTCTACACGACCAGAGCAGGTGTTGAGAGTATATTGTGTTGCATGTCCCTGTAGGCCAAAGATATCAAAGAATTTGGGTTTGACCAGGGATCTGTTGCTCTGCTCATCTATTATGGCATACATCCTGGTAGCTTTTTCAGGCTGACCCTCTGGATATATCTTGACTAGACATATCTTGGCACAGCATTTGTGACTGAAGCCTTTCCCACACACTTCAGTACATGAAGATGAGACATTTGTGACTGGAGCATGACTTCGTTGCTCCCCGCCATGATTTGAAGCAGGCTTGGATGCAGGTGGTTGCTGTGGATTGCCTGGAAGTGGAGCAGGATGCACAGCTGTAACGTGCTTGTCGCTACTGCATTCTGTGCACTTGACAAAGGCTTTACAGTCTTTTAACAAAATGATCATAAGAAGCACAGCACCTGTAGCATATTCCAAGTTTTTGGAGAACCTCTTTCCACTCTTGTATAGTCTTTGCTCTAAGCTCATGACATTTCCTAAGAGGGTGAGGTTTTTTGTGGATAGGGCACTGACGATTAGGATCTTTATCTCCATCACCTGAACCACTCCGTTGAGCAGGAGATGGTTCAGGAGGTGAGATGTCCGTCTTTTTTTTTTTTTATTGAAAAGTTTTTCAATACATTTTATCTTTAACATCCCAACCCCCACCCCCTCCCTCCCTTCCCAACCCAATCCCACCCTCTCACCCTCCCCTTCCCCCCTCCCCCCTCCCCGACTTCCCAGAGCTGAATACAAGGTATAAAAGTAAAAAAAACAGTCATAAACTACCATATGCTAATAACAATAAACTATTAAGTCTACCGCACTTTAGCTCTTATAAAATGACTACAAGCAATATAAATATCCCGGATGTCCGTCTTTTTTGTAAACACAGATCCACGTAAGTCTCTGTGTTTAGCTGCTGTGTTGTCATGCCTTGATGATGATGGTGGAGCAGGCACACTGGATTCACTGAAGTTGAAGCTGGGATCATTTATTGTCCAGGCTTGTTCGCTGATGAACTTGCAAAAATATGAGAATGGGGGGAAAGATACATCATAGCGTCTTTTGTATTTTGAGCCTTGTTGTGTCCATTTCTCCTGCAGGTTGTATGGCAGTTTTAACACCACTGGATTGACACCATGGGAGGTGTCCAGGTAGCTTAGACCAGGTAGACGTGGGTCTGTTTTTGCCAATTCTATCTCCATGAGGAGATCACTTAGCTCTTGAAGCTTGTGATTATCTATGTTGCCTATCTTCGGAAAGTTTTGCAGTCTTTTGAATAGAGCATTCTCTATTGCTTCCAAACTTCCGTAGGTTTGTTCAAGTCTTGCCCATGCAGCAGCAAGACCTGCATCTGGAGAGTCAACATGTACTGTTCTCAGTCTTTTAACACGATCTGCAGATTCTGGCCCCAGCCACTTTATGAGTAGATCAAGTTCCTCCTTGGTGGTAAGGTTGAGATCAGCAATAGCAGCTTTGAAGGTTGATCTCCAGGATCTGTAGTTCTCTGGACAGTCATCAAACCTTGAGAGGCTAGTGTTGATGAGCTCTCGGCGAATCATGTATCTGGCGAAGTCAGAGTGGTCTGATCTCTCACTCCTTGGTGCCAAAGAAACCTGTGGGACCCCTTGGGTGTGAAAGTTCTCTGGTGAATAAGGGTGAGGTGTACCAGGATAGAATGACGTTCCAAGAGGATTCAGCTGTGGTTTAGTCTCTAAGGCTTGTGCTGGTTGTTGATTAAACTTTCTTATTGCTGGTAGTTACCTTGTCATTGGTAAGAGGTGATGCAGTTTGAAGTGTTGATGCACTTGTGTTGTGGAGTTGAAGAGGCTCAGGCCCTTGCAGGTTTGGGGTCTCTATGTTGAGAGTCAGAACAGTGTTGTTCATAGGAGGTACAGAAGATGGCTCTGTATCGTTGCAAATATTATGCTTCAGCACATATTTACTGGTGCATTCAACTGGATCTTCCACTTCGGTCGGGATAGAACAATCTGGATCAGTGCTTTCCTTCACTGCTTGTTCAAAGACCTTTAGCCTTGCTAGGGCAGCTGCTTCTTCCCTTTCAATTCGCAGAATCTTTATTTGGGATTCCACCTCTGCTTGGCAGGCCTTGCTCTGAGCTTCGACTTCAGCTTCCTTTCTGGCAAAGGAAACTTGCACTTTCTTTGCTTCTAGACGTGCACGGGCCTCTACCAGCTTGTCACTTAATGTTGAAGTCCTGGAGCGAGAGGATCTAGAAGAACGTGCTGTGGATTTAGTTGATGTGGATCTATCAGATCTGGTCTCCTGCAGTTGAGCAATACGGAGTTCTGCCTTATCCTTTGCATCTTGCACTAGGAGATCTCTTTGGTGGTTTAATGCATCAATCTTTTTTACACCCTGCTCAGCAGAATCAGCTCCCTGTACATCTGTGTGGTCAGAAGCATGATGTATCTGCGTTGATTCAGCGATAAAAGAGTGTTCAGAGCCTTGTCTAGACATTTTTCAAGTTTTGCAAAAAATGGGTACTGTCTCTTTAAGAAGGCAAATTGCAGCTTAGACAGGGTTTATAACACAGTCCAATCTACAGTAACAGTTTTCAGCATACACAGGAGATGTGCAGTAAGCTTGTGTGACCATGTGCTTTCACAAGATGGCAGATTGCACTGAGCTTGCTTGCAGATATGACACACACATATTTATTTATTTATTTATTTTTATTACATTTATATCCCGCCCTTCTCCGAAGACTCAGGGCGGCTTACAAGCTTAGCAGTAGCCTTCATTCTATGTATATGCCTGCTTGTTAGGGCTTTCACACACCCCCAGCGGCATTATTACAAAGTCAGCTTATTGCCCCCAACAATCTGGGTCCTCATTTTACCTACCTCGGAAGGATGGAAGGCTGAGTCAACCTTGAGCCTGGTGGGATGCGAACCTGCACTAATTGCAGGCAGCTGGTGTTACTTAAGGAGGCATTAGCCCACTGCTCCACCAAGGCTGCAATATGGATTGCAGGCTGTAGGAATTCTACTGTCTTTTGACTATTCTGACTCTTGCAGTCATGTGACCACAATTTACAACGTTTTTGCCAAAAAATAACATTTACTTCTGGTTTCCAGCAAAAATACCCCACAGCGAATAATAGGTTCTCTTATCGACCTGGGTCCAATCATGCGGTGACCTGCTTTACGACTGTCAGAACTGAAAACAATAATGGTCAAGCTCCTTTACAGTTGTAAGTCAAGGACTACCTATAGTAGCCTATTCCTAATATGGATATTTTTTATCACAGTGTTTTTATTAGCTTATAATATAAAATACAAAAATACAAAAGCAAGTAGTAGGGAACAAAGATAAGGGAAATGGAAAAAGTGAAGTGTGGAATAAAGGGGAAAAAGAAAAAAAAAGTGTTGACTTCCATCTTGTAGTAAAATAAGGCATTAACATCGAACCTCAACTTTTTACATTTCTATAGTAGTATAAAGTAGCCATTTCTGTAACAACAAATCTGTTCTGTTCCAGCCTACTACCGGCCCTGCAGAAATGACAGGAACAACCCCTTTTCAAAAGTCAATAGGCTGGAAGTAAGCCTGCCAAATTTATTTACACAAAACAGATCCAAAACAGAGCAAAACAAATACGAACCACGACTAAATCAGAAGCTGTTCAAACGGTTGCCTTCAGCAACCAGCACCTCCCACACATTCCCCTTTTAAACAGTTTCAAGGTGTGGCTTCTCTTTGCCTCCTCCCGAGGTGCCCCATTGCCTTCCTTTGTTTACTCCTGCTTGTCTGCCTCCTGCTTCGGGCGTCCTTGAACAAGGCCAGCTGTGGGTCGTCTTTGTCCAAGCTGTCAGGCTCACACAGCTGGGTCTGAGGAGGAACCAGACGGGAGGGGCCTGGCTGAGAGCTTTGTGATGCCTCAGAACTGTCCTCTGCAGGCTCTCCAATCCCCTCTTCCTCCTCCTCCTCAGAATTGTCCGATTCAACTGCCGAACCCACAGGCTGACACTGAATCACAACAAAATCAGTCTAATCACTAAAACCCAAACTCAAAGTATCATTTTTTTCCACCTCAAGCACAAAATCCAGAAGCGGTTTCCAAGTAGAAACAAAAGCATTTATATACTTTTCTTTCATCAGAACAGTCAATTTAGCCATGTGTGCTAACTCCATCAACTTTTGTAGCCATTCATCCATGGTGGGAATCGAAACATCCTTCCATTTTTGTGCATAAAGTAGTCTTGCTGCCATCAACATATAAAATCAGAGTTCCAGTTCTTTTTCCAAGTCTTTTTCCATTAGGCCCAGAAGAAAACTTTCTGGCTTTATCCTTATATTCACTTTAACAATTTTCTGCATTAAAATATGAATCCTACTCCAATATTTCTTTAACTTTATCACACATCCACCATAAATGATAAAAAGTCCCTTGTTTATATTTACATTCATTTGAGGTACCTTTATACATTCTAGATAACCTATCTGGTGTTAATTCCAAGAATACATCATCTTATAAAAGTTTTCTTTTAAATTATAATTTAGTGTGAATTTTAAACCTTTCGTCCACATATTCTCCCATTGTTCAAGCATCACATTATACCCAAAGTTCCTTGCCCACTGAATCATACAATGTTTTACATGTTCAGTTTCCAAATTTAATTTCAATAACGTTTTGTAAACCTTAGCAATATGTTCATCACTTCTTGTTGTTGTTAGTTGCGAAGTCGTGTCCGAGCAATCGCGACCCCATGGACAATGTTCCTCCAGGCCTTCCTGTCCTCTACCATCTTCTGGAGTCCATTTAAGCTCACGCCTACTGCTTCAGTGATTCCATCCAGCCACCTCATTCTCTGTCGTCCCCTTCTTCTCTTGCCCTCAATCTTTCCCAGCATTAGGCTCTTCTCCAGTGAGTCCTTCCTTCTCATTAGGTGGCCAAAGTATTTGAGTTTCAACTTCAGGATCTGGCCTTCTAAAGAGCAGTCAGGGTTGATCTCCTCTAGGACTGACCGGTTTGAACGCCTTGCAGTCCAAGGGACTCATAGGAGTCTTCTCCAGCACCATAGTTCAAAGGCCTCAATTCTTTGGCGCTCAGCCTTTCTTATGGTCCAAAGTTCACAGCCATACATTGCAACTGGGAAAACCATAGCCTTGACTATTCTCACTTTTGTTGGCACGGTGATGTCTCTGCTTTTTAGTATGCTGTCTAGATTTGCCATTGCTTTCCTCCCCAGGAGCAAGGGTCTTTTAATTTCTTGGCTACAGTCCCCATCTGCAGTGATCTTGGAGCCCAGGAAAATAAAATCTGTCACTACCTCCATTTCTTCCCCATCTATTTGCCAGGAATTGAGAGGGCCGGATGCCATGATCTTGGTTTTCTTTTTTTTTTTTATTGAAAAGTTTTACAATACATTTTATTTTTAACAGAACAAAACAAAACCCCTCCCAACCCCCTCCCCCCTCCCCAACCCTCCCAACACCTCTCTCCCTCCCCCCTCCCCCCTCCCTGACTTCCTAGAGCTAAATACGGGGTATAAAAATACAAACAATCATAATCTATCTTATGCAAACAACAATAAACTATTAAATCTATCGCACTTTAACTCTTATAAAATAACTACAAGCAATATAAATATCACATCAATACTTATTCAAATGCTAAATGAAACTTTTTAGTCGCATATTTATTCTGAATATAATCAATCCATTTTTTCCACTCCACGATTTATCTCTGTTGCGAATCGTCTTTCAAATACGCTGAAATCTTTGCCATTTCCGCCAGGTTGGAAACTTTTAAAGTCCATTCTTCTATAGTCGGCAGTTCTTCCTTCTTCCAATATTGCCCTACTAAAAGTCTTACTGCCGTAATTAAATTCAACAGCAACTTAGTGTCCACAACAGTAGTATCAGTAATAATACCCAATAAAAAACAATTGCGGACAAAACTTTATCCTTTTCTTAAATATCTTTTGCATGTTCCACCAGATTCTAATCCAAAAAGCTTTAACCTTTTTGCAGGTCCACCATATATGAAAATATGTTGCATCTTCACCACCACACCTCCAACATTTATGCTGACAGTTTGGATACATACTTGCTAATTTTTTAGGATCTAAGTGCCACCTATAAAACATTTTATAAAAATTCTCTCTTAAATTTTGAGATTTGCATAATGTGATGCAAGAGGCTATGGAAAAGCAATCGCAACAATTAGCTGAGTTTATGGATGAAAAGCTCACGGAGCTTCTTGATGAGAAGTTAACAGAAATAAGAGCAGACATCTTACTTGCATTTCAAGGCATGGCTGTATGTATTGAGCGCTTGGACGAAAGAGTGGAAGATCTCAGCCAAAATAATATTAGATTAGATGCAAAAATGACAGAGACTGAAAATGTGGTGGAGAAAATTGATAGTGATTTGACTTTGGTACAGTACCATGAGATGGAGTTTGCTGTGAGAATCCAAGGCTTAAAAGAGGATTCTAAAGAAAATTTGAAGAAAATTGTTTCTGAGGCTTTGGAAGGGGTGCTGGGGCGACCTGCAGATGCAATTATGGAAGATATAGACAAAATTTTCTGTGTTAATTCGTGGATTGCAAGACAAAGGAAATTACCCAGAGATGTGGTGGTTTATTTTACAAAGAGAGCAATTAGAAATGAGGTTATTCAAGCCTTTTACAATACTAAATTCGCAATTGCTGAGCAAGAAGTCTTGATTTTAAAATAGATCCCTCCAAGAATCCTAAGGAGAAGGAAGGAGTTTGCCTTTTTGGCACAAGAATTAAGACGACGTGATATTAAGTTCAGATGGGAGATACCAGTGGGTATGGTGGTGATGCATGAGGGTATGAGATATCGTCTTACTACAGTGTTGCAGGCACGTGATTTTTATACTAATGTTTTAAAAGCAGTCCCCATACCACTTTTGGAATCTACAAAGAAGAATGGTGAGGGAGAGCCTCAACTACGTAGTGAGAATTTACAAGGTGCTGAAGGAACAACGCAGACAGATGAGAAAGCTACAGGAGTGGATCAAATTTCAGTATCATCGGAGGAGGCCAGAGACCAGAGGATGACGCGTGCTGCTTCGAGACGAATGAGACGAGAGCAAGAACAAAACCAGCAGAAAGTTATGATGGCACCTCCAAAACTTACTTATAGTGAAGCTGTGGGAGGAGCACGACCTAAGAAAGTGCAGGTGATCTTGGGAGAAGTGCTCCAAAAGCTTCGGGTTGCGAAGGATGGCGACAAAGTTTCTAACTTGGAATGTTAATGGCTTAAATTCACCACAGAAGAGAAAGAAAGTTTTTCAATATTTAAAACAATTTAAGAATGATGTTATTTGTTTACAAGAAACACATATCAGAGTTATGGATCAAAAGTACTTATTAAATTCAAGACTGGGTACACAATTTATTGCTTCTGCAATGGATAAGAAAAATGGAGTGGTTGTTTATGTTAAGAATACTTTGACAGCGGAGTTAATTGAAGCAGATAAACAAGGAAGATATGTTATAATTGAACTGTTAATAGAAGGCAAGAAAATACTTCTGGTTGGATTATATGCTCCTAATCAACAACAAGCAGATTTTTATAGTTTATTACACAGCAAGATTACTCAGTGGGATTATAAATCTTTTATTTTTATGGGAGACTGGAACAGTGTTTTGGATGTACAAATGGACAAGAGTGGTTTTTTCAAAAGTGTTCCAAGTCATGCTAAACTGCCTAAATCCTTTTTTAAAATGAAGGATGATTTGGAACTGCGAGATATTTGGAGAGAAAGAAATCTGCAAGAGAAGGACTATACTTTTTTTTCCGATAGACATCAATCTTTTTCTAGGATTGACTTTATACTAATTACTACTGATTTCTTTTCTAGGATTAAGAAGATTAAGATTTGTCCAAGAACTATGTCTGATCATAGTCCAGTCTGGTTAGAGATAGACAAGGATAATAGAGATAGGCGTTCCTGGCGTCTAAACGAGAACCTGTTTAGAAATCAGGAAAATGTGGAAGAAAGTAAAAAACAGATGAAGGATTTTTTTAAAGTTAATATGTATAAGGGTACTTCTATTGAAATGGTTTGGGATGCTAGTAAAGCTTATATGAGAGGTGTATTAATTTATTTGAATAACAAATATAGACGTAATCTGGAATTCAGGAGGAAGGAATTAGAGAATGAAATTAGGGAAAAAGAAAAGGCCTTAATTTTGAATCCATCGGATGTGAAGATTAAAAAGGTAATTAATTTATTAAGGGGACAGTTTGACAAGTTGATGGCTGATCAAGTGGCAAGTAACATACGGTATGTTAGACATAATACTTTTTGTAATGCCAATAAACCAGGTAGATGGTTAGCTTATTTGTTAAGGAAGAAGCAAAGGGCTTTTAATATAGATAGAATAGAACATAAGGGTAAGGTAGTGTATCAGCAGAATCTTATTAAGAAGACTTTTGTTGATTTTTACTCTAAGTTATATGCTAGAGATAAGATTAGTGAGGCAGATATTGATGCATATGTGATGAATGCTAATATTCCTGTTCTTACACAAGAACAAAAGGAAGAGATGAATCAATTGATAACTGAGGAAGAAATTTTTTCAGCAATTAAACAATTGAAAGTGGGTAATGCTCCAGGTACTGACGGTTTGACTGCTGTGTATTATAAAAATTTACAGTTAGAGATGGTAAAGCCATTAAGGGAATTATTTCAGACAATTCAAAAGGGAGGAGTGGTGCCCCCGTCCTGGAAAACTGCTTTTATTTCTTTGATTCCGAAGGAAGATCAGGATTTCACCCAAGCAAAAAATTATAGGCCAATATCACTTTTGAATACGGACTACAAGATATTTGCTAAGGTTTTAGCTAATAGATTAATGAGGGTATTGCAACAAGTAATTCATGGTGATCAAACTGGGTTTATAAGTGGTAGACAAATGAAGAACAATGTGAGGCATATAGTTGATTTGTTGGAATTTCTGGAAAGTAACAATCAGATCCCTGCAGCGTTGATCCTTTTGGATGCTGAAAAAGCCTTTGATCAACTGGATTGGCAATGTTTGTTGAAAGTATTAGATAAAATGAATTTTGGGGATAAATTTTTACAACCAATTAGGGCATTATATCAAAAGCAAACAGCCCGTATAATAGTTAATAATAGTTTGACGGAAGAATGTAACATTGAAAAGGGCACGAGGCAGGGGTGCCCATTGTCACCTTTACTATTTGTTTTGACATTGGAGATATTATTGATTAAAATACGGGACTCGGGAAAAATTAGGGGAATTCAAATAAGAGATCAGGATTATAGACTGAGGGCGTTCGCAGATGATTTGGTTGTTACGGTGACTCAGCCTGAAGACTCAGTTGTAGAACTGATGGAGATAATAATGCAATATGGGAAAGTTTCTGGGTTTAAGGTTAACGTACAAAAAACTAAAATGTTGTCTAAGAATATGACAGTATCACAAAAGGCTGTTTTAGAAGAGCTAACGGGATTTGAAATTGTTAAAAGGGTTAAATATTTGGGGATATATTTGTCACCCTCAAATGTAAAGTTATATAAAAATAATTGTGAAAAGTTATGGGGAAAAGTTCAAAAAGAATTGGAAATAGTTGGAAAAAATAGTTGGAAAAAATTACAATTATCTTTATTGGGAAGAATTGCAGCAGTGAAAATGAATGTTTTGCCGAATTTTTTATTTTTATTTCAAATGATACCTATTCTTAAAAAGGATTCAAATTTGGAGGAATGGCAAAAGGGTATTAATAAATTTGTCTGGGCAGGGAAAAGGCCACGAGTTAAATTTAAGATTATGCAGGATACGCGTGAGAGAGGTGGTCTTAAAATGCCTAATTTTAAA
>JAKJMR010006696.1:0-10448 GCA_024449315.1 Daboia siamensis | reverse complement strand
AAAGAGGTGCGCGCGCACCAGGCAACTGGGAGCCGCATGAGACGGCTCAAAGAGCCGCATGCGGCTCCGGAGCCGCGGGTTGCCGACCCGTGATCTAAGGCATGTAGAGATTGTTTCCAGGACTCCCATTTTGGGAGCTTGTCTCTTGGTAGTGGTGCGTCCCAGTCTTTAGTAGACTCTGAAAGCTGTCGTAAGGATTTACCTTGTATGGTGATGGGAGCCACAAAGCCGAGTGGATCATATAGGCTATTCACTACTGACAAAACACCATGTTTGGTGAATGGTTTATCAACAGAGCTGACATGAAAGCCAAAGGTGTCCTTTGATAGGTTCCACCGTAGGCCCAAACTTCTCTGTTCAGGGGGCGTGTCCACTCCCAGATTAAGGTCTTTAAATCCTTTGGCATAATCACTGGGCTGGAAGGCTTTCATAACTGCAGCATTGTTTGAGGCAAATTTGTGGAGTCTAAGATTAGCTTCAGAAAGCATACTTTGTGTCCTTTGGAGCAGGTCTATGGCTTCTTCGTCTGTGGGTAAGGATTTGAGTCTGTCATCCACATAGAAGTCCCTTTCGACGAAATGTCGGGCGTCTGCACCATAGTCCTTCTCACCTTCAAGAGCAGTCCTACGCAGACCATACTGTATGTTGCAACAGCAGGTGAGGGACTGTTTCCAAAGACGTGTACTTCATTGTCCATGTTGTTATCACGGTGCCACAGAAACCTCAAGAAGTTCCTATGGTCTTCTCTAACTTTAAAGCAATGAAACATTTGCTCAATGTCAGCGGTTATGGCAACGGGTTCTTTTCTGAACCTCATGAGTACACCTACAAGGTTGTTGGTTAAGTTTGGACCAGTGAGAAGAGCGTCATTCAGGGACACACCTTGATGCTTGGCACTGGAGTCAAACACTACCCTGATTTGCTTTGGCTTGCGTGGATGATACATGCCAAAGAAAGGCAAATACCAGCACTCATCGTGTTCTTGAAGAGGTGGGGCTGGCTCAGCATGATCGTTGTCGAAGATCTTTTTCATAAAAGCAATGAAATGGTCCTTCATTTCAGACCTGTTCTTTAATGTTCGTTGTAGTGAGTTGAGTCTAGATAGTGCTTGATTGTGATTGTTTGGGAGTCCGGCTCTGGTAGAACGAAAAGGTAAAGGTGTGACCCAGTTGTTAGACATATCTTTGGAGAATGCAGTGTCCATCACGTTGATGAATTCTCTGTCTTCAATGAACATAGCTATTCTGTTGTCATCACGTGTAGTATGGAACACTGTGCTGCCTAAGTTGTCATCACAGGTGACAGAGGTAAAATCAGATACCTGGATGATGTCAAGAGGTTTCTCCTTCACTTCATAGTGGTGAGGACATTGTCTGAAGTGAGATGCACGCCCATTGCTTAAAATGTTAGTTTTAAAGGAGTTGATCTCAGACGGTGTGCACATCCTATTTAAACATACATCTCCCACTATTACCCATCCTAGGTCAAGTCTTTGTGCATATGGGGCATCGTCAGGTCCTTCACACTGCTGGCGTATTCTATGAACTCTGAGAATGTCCCTTCCCAGCAGGACTAAGATGTCAGCGTTCATGTCCATTGGTGGAATCTCCGTAGCCAGGTGCCTTAAGTGCGGATGATGATATGCAGCTTCTGGGGTGGGAATCTCTTCCCTGTTGTCTGGTATTTGGTCACACTCAACCAATGATGGCAACGGTATGCCCTTAATTGCTTTGATATGAGAAATCATGAACCCATCAGCTCTTCTGCCAGAAGTCTCCACCCAACCAGAACAGGTGTTGAGCATGTATGGTGTGGCATGTCCTTCTATGCCAAAGATATCAAAGAATTTGGGTTTGACCAGGGATCTGTTGCTTTGTTCATCTATTATGGCGTATATCCTGACAGCCTTTTCGGGCTGACCCTTTGGATATATCTTGACTAGACATATCTTGGCACAGCATTTGTGAGTGAAATCTTTCCCACACACTTCAGTGCATGAAGATGACACATTTTCAACTGGAGCATGACGTTGTTGCTCCCTGCCATGGTTTGAAGCAGGGTTGGATGCAGGTGTTTGCTGTGGATTGCCTGGAAGTGGAGCAGGATGCATAACTGTAACGTGCTTGTCGCTATTGCATTCTGTGCACTTGACAGGGGCTTTACAATCTTTAGCAAGATGGTCATATGAAGCACAGCACCTGTAGCATATTCTAAGTTTTCGGAGAACCTCTTTCCGCTCTTGTATAGTCTTGGCTCTGAGCTCATGACATTTCCTGAGAGGGTGAGGTTTTTTGTGAATAGGACACTGACGATTAGGATGTTCATCTCCACCAGCTGAACCACTCCGTTGAACAGGGGATGGTACAGGAGGAGAGATGTCCGTTTTTTTTGTAAACACAGCTCCACGTACATTTCTGTGTTTAACTGTGGTGTTATCATACCTTGCTACTGATGATGCAGCAGGCACACTGGATTGAGGGTGGTTGAAACTTGAATCATTTCCTGTCCAGGTGTGTCTGCCAGGTAACCTTGATGATGATGATGCAGCAGGCACACTGAATTGAGGTTAGTTGAAACTGGGATCGTTGTTCGTCCAGGCGTGGTAGCTTATGAACTTGCAAAAATATGAAAATGGGGGAAAGGAAACATTATGGCGTAGTTTGTAGTCTGAGCCTTGCCGTTTACAGTCCACCTGCAGGCCGTATGGCAGTTTGGACACCACTGGATTGACACCGTGGGAGGAATCCAGGTGGCTTAGACCAAGTAGACGTGGGTCTTTTCTTGCCAATTCTATTTCCTTGAGGAGATCACTTAGTTTCTGAAGCTTGTCATTGTTGCCTATCTTTGGAAAGTTTTGTAGTCTTTCAAATAGGGCATTGTCTAACGCTTCTGGGCTTCAGTAGGTTTGTTCAAGTCTTGTCCATGCGGCAGCAAGACCTTCGTCTGGGGAGTCAACATGTGCTATGCTCAGTCCTTCAACACAATCTGCGGAGTCTGGGCCCAGCCACTTTATGAGTAGATCAAGTTCCTCTCTGGCGTTGAAGTTGAGATCAGCAATAGCAGCTTTAAAGGTTGCTTTCCAGGATCTGTATTTCTCTGGACGGTCGTTAAACTTTGAGAGGCTAGAATTGAGAAGCTCTCGGCGAATCATGTATTTGGCATGATAAGAATGGTCTGACCCCTCACTCCTTGATGCCAAAGAAACTTGTTGGGCCCCTTGGGTGTGAAGGTTCTCTGGTGAATAAGGATGTGGTGCACTGGGATGGAATGATGTTGCAAGAGCATTCAGTTGTGACGTATGCCCTAAGGTTTGTGCTGGCTGTCAATTCAACCATTGATCATTGCTGGAAATTACATTGTCGTCGGCAAGAGGTGATGCAGTTTGAAGTGTTGGCGCACCTGCTTCTGGGCATTGAAGAGGTGCAGGTGTCTGCGGGCTTGGGTTCTGTGTGCTGTTCGTAGGAAGCACAGTTGATGAACCTGTGTTGTGTTGTTGAAGAGGTGCAGGCCTTTGTAGGCGTGGGGCTTCTGTGCTGTTTGTAGGAAGCACTGTAGACGCACCCGTGTTTTGGTGTTGAAGAGGTGCAGGCCCTTGCAGGCGTGGGGCTTCTGTGCTGTTCGTAGGAAGCACAGTTGATGCACCTGTGTTGTGTTGTTGAGTGGGTGTAGGCCCTTGCAGGCGTGGGGCTTCTGTGCTGTTCGTAGGAAGCATAGTTGACGCACCTGTGTTGTGTTGTTGAGTGGGTGTAGGCCCTTGCAGGCGTGGGGCTTCTGTGCTGTTTGTAGGAAGCACAGTTGACGCACCTGTGTTGTGTTGCTGAAGAGGTGTAAGCTCTTGCAGTTCTGTGGTCTCTGAGTGGTGAGTCAGGACAGCGTTGTTCGTAGGAGGTGCATAAAATGGCTCTGCATCGTTGCAAGCATTATGCCTTAACACATATAGACTGGTGCGTTCCATCGGATCATCCACTTCTATTGGGATGGAACAATCTGGATCGGTGACTTCCCGCATTGCCTGTTCATAGACCTTCAGC
This sequence comes from Daboia siamensis, assembly GCA_024449315.1. Taxonomy (NCBI): domain Eukaryota; kingdom Metazoa; phylum Chordata; class Lepidosauria; order Squamata; family Viperidae; genus Daboia; species Daboia siamensis. The sequence goes on along the minus strand of JAKJMR010006696.1, from coordinate 6,417 downwards.
TTAGCGCGGGCAGCTGTTCGTTCCTTTTCTATTTGCAGAATTTTCATTTGGGCCTCCTCCTCTGCTTGGCGGGCTTTTCTCTGGGCTTCCATCTCTGCTTGGCAGACCTTGCTCTGGGCTTCTATTCCAGCTTCCTTTCTGGCAAAGGAAAGAAGCACGTCCTTTTCTTCTGCAAGCACATGGGCCTCTACTAGCTTGTCATGTATTGTTGAAGCCCTGGAGCGAGAGGATCTAGCAGAGCGTACTGTGTGTCTACTTGATGTGGACCTATGAGATCTGGTCTCCTGCAGTTCAGCAATACAGATCTTTGCCTTATTCTTTGCATCTTGCACTAGGAGATCTCTTTGCTGGTTCAGTTCCTCATTCTTGGTTAGTTCTGCTGAGGAACCATCTACATAAGAGTCATTCAAAAAACCTGTGTATTTTGCAGACAGCTGCTGGTAACGTTCATAAACTGTAGATAGGTGATCTATAGAGTCTCTTAATTCAGCAGGATTACCATTAAGGCTCAGCAAAATTGAGATGCAGTGTGTGGTTTTGTCCCATAGCTCTGACAGATTACTGGAAAAATCATCTCTAGTTGCCTCATAATTTTCTCTGATTTTCTGGGTTGGTTTTATTGTATACTTGGGTTTTACAGCAGGATCTTTGCACAAATCAGAGTTGTCTGGTTGAACCAGCTCTTCTGGATCAATGGGACACTCAGCCATGGCTAGGATAGGTACAGAAAACTTCCTAGATATTTTTAACTAATTCGGTGAACTTTGCTCTTTGACCACCAGGGGGTGCCTTCTGCGTGGTTAGAGACTTCAGGGAAGTTCACCCTTTGAACACTAGGGGGCACTCTACACATGCCTGAGGACAAGCCTTTTACTTGCTGAGCAGCCACTGGGGTGCTGCTTGTGTAGGTGAGTACTTCAACAAAGTTCACCCCTTGACCACTAGAGGTCGCTGTTTGGATGCAAGCCTGTTATTTGCAGATCAGCCACTGGGGAATGTGCTGATCTGCATGAGCAAATACAAGCCTGTTATTGTCCCTAGCCTTCAGTTGGACACAAGGATCAGCCAAATTGTTTCTTCTTAGGACCACGAGTTTGTGAGCCAGTCTGGAACTCTTAAGGAGCTGCCTGTCCGTATTAAGAGTGTCAACCGTAGGCTGTAAACTGGGCCATTAACAAAGCTTAATTTACTCCTTGTTCCTTTGTTTAGAGCTAGCGAGACTGAGTTAGGATTCCTCTGCTTTTGGCCTTCAGTTACATGTAATTTAACTGTAGGCTTGCTGAACAATCTCCTTTCTGGAAATTCAGAACATGTACTTTAGGATTGTTAACTAAATCACTTGTTTTTTCATATAAAGATGCTTGCATGGCTTGTCATAATTGTGAATCAATGTCTCTCTCCCTGTCTATACAAGCCTTCACATGCAATTTAAATTTGCAGACAGTATAAGCATTTCAGTTTGGCCACCTGAGGTCACTGCCTGCTTTAACATAAATCCAAGCTTGCAGGCTGCTGTATTAGCTTGCATTCCAAGGGTGGGGGCCCTTTTCACTTAGCAGTAAGCAAGAGCTTGGTTACCAAGGCGATTAATTGTTTTATTGTTCCTTATGGCTTCCCTCATCAGTCTTTGAACAAAGGATTTTAGCAAACTGGCAAACTTTTCCTTTTGAGCAAAATTCAACTCTGAACACAAATAGGATTTGCAACACAAGATCTCTGTGATCTTTCCAGCCAAATTTGGGGAAAGGCAGTTTTGGAAAAGACAGACAGGAAGTTTCAATCCTGCATTCGATTTTATAAACTCAAGCTTACAAACACAGTCTCTCTTACAATTAGCAACATTTGTAGCATTCAAAATACATCTTAGCAGAGTTCATTTGCATTTCAAGGCTTCTCCAATTACTTAAAACTAGGCTAGTGATTCACTGGCAAGGAGACAGCAAGATTTTAACAAGCCCTCTGGCTGGTTTCCTCAGGAATACAGGAAGAGACAACATTCACAGAAACTCAATCCTAGAAACACGGCTCTGCCTCTTGCAGAATCAGCTGGAGAATGACGAATTACTCATCTCCTTTTTCCATTTTAGGTATGCACTATTTCGAAGCGCCTTTTGACTGAGCTTTGGTTGCAGAAAAACATGCACACTTTAGAAGCAGACAGAATTCAAATTACATTTTCTGACTATTGTGAACCAAAGCCGTTGTACTGTAATTAATCTCTTGTTAAGACTTCTATGGTCTATATAAGCAGATGCCATTGCCATTAACAGCTCTCTCTCCAGATAGTGAACTCGTGGAAACACCTTTATCATTTAAAAATACCTTTATTGCATGTAGAATAGCTTCCAGCATGGTGAGGTACACTCAGATGATGTTTGTCAGTATTTCCAAGGTCAGAAAATGGTAATACTCCCCGCGTCTGCACGTAAGTCTAGAACACATGTCTGCTGTTTTCACATGTTTGCTGGTCAATGGAGGATATCAGACACAGAGCCAACAAGAAGGAAGTTAGCTCAGAAAAAGGGGAAATACATCACAAGAGGGAGGGGTTAGCTGGCCCATTAGCATAATGTATAATTTCCCAAAACAGCCACATGGTGGCAGCACAGGGGATGTAGCTGCAGAAATGGCTGCAGACAAGACTCTAAGTAGAATGCTATCTTGGGTCCACACGGGGTGGCTGGAAAACAGCCCTGGACCTGAGTTCCAGAGCTACTTCACATGTAGACATGAGCTCTCAGTTCATAAGTGTTGTATTCTATGGGGGAGCATTGTCCCTACTTCATTAAGGGACAGGGTATTGCAACCGCTTCATGAAGGTCATCCGGGTATTGTTCAAATGAAAGCATTGGCACAAAGCTATTTATGGTGGCCAGGATTAGATAAAGCCATTGAAGCTCAAGTACATGGGTGTTACACGTGTCAGCAGTCTAGGCCTGAAATGCTGCACACTTCTGTCCATAGATGGGAGGAGACACAGAACCCCTGGTTGAGGATTCATATTGACTTCACTGGGCCTTTTCAGGGACAGTTATTTCTTATAGTGGTCGACAGCCACTATACCAATCACAAACATGACTACTGTTAGGACCATCCAGGTGCTTAGGAAACTCTTTGCAATGCACGGGCTACCGGACGTCGTAGTGTCCGATAAAGGGGCCCAATTCACTGCGGCAGAATTTCAGGCCTTCTTGAGGGCCAACCTCATTAGGCACGCAACATTGGCTCCATTTCATCTATCTAGTAATGGGCAAGCCGAACGAATGGTGCGCACTGTCACTGCATGTTTTTTTAGTTCGTGAGAAAAGCTCATTTCTAACTGTACATTTTCCCTGCTTTCTGCACCTGTGGTGATAGCTTATCTGGTAACCATAGTGAATCTCATATGGTCAGCTATGTTATGGTTTCAGACTGTTTTGTGCGCATGTCTAGAAAAAGTTTCTCACAGTTATTCTTTACTTTTTTCACTTTGCTGTTACTGTCTGTTATGTTAGGATGTAGTCAGCTAGCTCTCTTTATAATATATATTTAGTTTTTGTAATTAAAAGGTATTTAGTAAGGTTATGCATCGTGTTTTATTTCCTTCCTTCATGCACATCATGCATCCTCTGAAGCACGGTCCTTCGCCCTCTACTAAAGTGATTTATACCTTGACATTTGGTATCGAGGATGGTTTGATTTATGTTTTTAGAGATGCATGTTTCTGCGGCTGTTATCAGTTAGTTAGTTCTAGCGAGGCGGCAGTGATTAACTGCTGAAACATGTCAGGAAGGAAGCCACGGATGAAAAGGGAGGCTAGGAGCCTGTCTGTGGGGCATCTCCCTTCAACTTTACAAACTCCAATCGCTTCAGCCACACGCCTTGGAGAAGACGCACCTGCTCCTGTCGACGATGCAAAGTCAGTCATTCCTTTTCCTACTTTTCCAAGCTCCCTGGCAGCTGCTTATGAAAATGTTCACACTCCAGGGGCTCCAGATGAATTTCAAGGGCTTGGAGTGAAACCTAAAGTTAAGCCGAAGAAAATTCCTTCTGCTCCTTCAAGCCCCAAGCAAACTATGCGAGATAGGGCTATGCAAGGCTACTGTGAACAAATTGGGGTTTTTGAAAAGCATTTGAAGCAGGCAAAGGAATATGTATCAATGGTTCAGCAATATGAGAGGAGTTATGAGCAAGAATCGGCCATATTGCCACACCCACAAGGAGAAGCCATATTGCCTCCTTCTTCCCCAAAGCTAAAGTCACACCCATCATTGAGTGTCATGCCAGACGAATGGGAAGTGGAGGCTCCTATGTCACATGATTATGGGCTGTCCCAAAGGACATACAGAGCCACAGTGATGCCTGAAGCAAATGTTATAGCACCATCTACTGGTGAAGCTGCATTAAGATGTGAATTGGAGCTCTCACTCTTGCAAATGTCCATGCAGGAATCTTTGCTCAGAGATACAAGATTTCTGCCGTTATCTGAGGCTCCAGCCCCTGATGATGATACAATTCCTGTTAATATTGCTTCTATGCAAGTCCCTCTACCTGGCAGAGCACAGCCATATTTAGCCCACACAAAATCACCACCGGGTTCTTATATGCGAAGGCCAGTGTCATCTGCAGGTTATGCTACTTCACCAGCCCCAGCGCCAGTGCCTCCTGCTGGCCAGGGTGGAATAGCAGCTCAAAGACAGTCACAGCCAGCACCGATACTACCAGCAGCTTCAATGCAACTGCTGCATGTCCAGGCACAGGCACAGATGCCACTGGTGCCCCCTGCAGGTTATGGTCGGATAGCACAACCTGCACAGCCGGTACCTCAATTGTATATTCCTCATCAAACGCCTTCTATTATACCACTGGCTGGTGACTCAAAATTAAAGAAGTCAGGACAGAATTACAGGGCATGGGTCAGTGAGGTTGGACTCTTGCTACACAGAGAAGGTACTCACGTGATGGTGTTTAATCCTCTTGCCCAGCCATGGCCTCCTGACATATGGGACTTGGATAATAGAGCATGCACAACATTACTGATGTCAATGGACACTGAATTGCAGCTCACGTTTTCACAAGATGCAACTGCCCAACAAATTTGGACTCAGTTAGAGACATGTTATCAGCCTACATCAATTGAGTCTACATGTTTACTTTTATTATTAATATTATTACATTTATATCCCGCCCTTCTCCGAAGACTCAGGGCGGCTTACAAGCTTACAAGCTTTTGTCTGAGTTCCATGGTTCCAGATTAAAACCTGGTGAACATATTGGAGCACATTTGACTAAAATGAAAGGAATAAGAAAAGAACTGGGTGAAAAAGGCTATCCTATTGATGACTTTCAAATGATCAGCATTATCATCAATTCTTTGAATCATGAGTGGAAAGATGCTATTTCCAAGATTAATCAAGTGCCTATTGCTCAACGCACAGTGGATAATGTATGCAGAATTTTAACCGAAGAAGAGGCACTTATGCAAGCCACGCCACATTTAAGGGAACCACCTGCATAAAAAGCTCCAGTGAGGCATCCCTTCCATGGAAGGCCCTACGTTCCAAGGATGCCAAGATGCTACATCTGCAATCATGTGGGACATGCCACCCGGGATTGTCCCCAACGATTTCCAGTGCCCGTCATATACCAGCCCAGAGGAACAGATTCCAGAGGAGGCAGAGGTAGAGGCAGACGACAAGGTCGTGGTCGTGGTTCCAGGCGTGATCCACAAGCTCCACTTGTCACATTGGTTGTGACCAACGATCCACAGCCTCAACCAGAGTACGACAGACAACTTCTTTGGACTTTGGACAGCGGAGCAGCATTACATGTTACCTACAGAAAAGAGCTTTACACAGAGCTGCACGAGCCTGAACCTGAACTTCGTGAACTTTACTCTTTTTCAAATCATCCTGTTCAGGTCATGGGAAAAGGAACTGTTTATATTGAAGAGCTCGGTGCTCTCATTCCTGATGTTTACTACGTTCCGTCTGCCAGTAGTAATTTGCTTAGTCAGAGTCATTTGTCTAGGTTTTCTCATTTTCAGGTCCACCATCTTGAAAAAGCAAGTTATATAGTCAAAGACGGAGATATTGTTGCTGAAACCATGTTGATTGGTGGTGTTTATTACTTAAAACCAAAGTCTAAGCAGCAAGAGCAGGCAGGTATACACGTTCCAAAAAGCAAAGGCCCAGAGAGTGACGTCCCAGAGAGAGATCCTGTTGCTACTCCAAAGGTTCCTAATAATGATAAAAATACAAAAAAGACACAGGTTGCTCACAGCAAGCCTGGGGTTCCTGATAAAAATGCTAATGTTGAGAATTCATTAACAGGTAAACCTTTGCATTCCAGGTGTATCCATAAGTGGCATAGAAGATTGGGTCATGCCAGTTTCCGTGTTCTGAAGAAGATGCCAGAGTTCGCAAGAGGTTTGGATCT
>JAKJMR010006691.1:0-13507 GCA_024449315.1 Daboia siamensis | reverse complement strand
TTTCAGCAGAATTTCAACTTTCAGAGCTGCTGGGAAGTGCTCCAGGCTGTGAGTTTTGCAAGGGTTGCACCAAAAAAGGAGCTAAAGCCCTGATTGGTTTACATTGTATTTGAACTGTATTTGGGGTCCTCATTGATCTCCATTGCTTTTCAGCAGAATTTCAACTTTCAGAGCTGCTGGGAAGTGCTCCAGGCTGTGAGTTTTGCAAGGGTTGCACCAAAAAAGGAGCGGCCCGCGCGCCTAACAGCGCGCGAATTATATTACTAAATATCAAAAAGAGCAGTGGTACATTCAGGGCAAGTACACCTGAGATTCATTGTAACTCAGCATGTCTGGCTTAGTTCAGTGCAACAACTGTTTTGCAGCTATCTTTCGCAGTACCCTTTTCAAACTTGGAAACTGTCCTATCTGTAAACAAATCACTAGTCTACAAGGACAGATTATTTATCTAGGGTCTGTAATCTGTGCTCTTCAGGCGGAAATTAGGTGTCCAGTTCAGCCTTTCTACCCTATTGAGCCTCCGTGCTATCAGCCCCCTCTACCACAAAGATCTTGCAGGAGAAGGGCAGTGTGGACAACCGTCGGATCTGGCAGGGTGAGATCTGTCAACCATAAACCCAAAGCTTTTGCTGTGTCCCTGCACAACACATACAGTGCCCTTTCTGACTTTAATAAGGACATTAAGGAGACAGGTAAAGGTATCTGTGATAATAACTCAAATAAGCAGGGGATCGTGGTCCAAGATGAAAAACTTGTTTTCTACAGGGAGAAGTGTGAATCTGGTATTACACACCAGTCATGCAAGAACAGAAAGGCATCCAAAAAAAGAAGCCACCTTCTGGTTGGTGATTCAATTATAAGGGATGTAAATTTAGGAAAGGACACAGAGGTTTTGAAAGAGGTCAGGTGTCTTCCAGGTGCTACTGCCAGTAGGGACAAGAAGCGTATTTTTAAAATAGTCAAGAATGCCAGCAAGGACTGTGATGTGGAGGCTATTGTACATCTTGGCACTAATGATCTGTCCCAAAAAGATGTACTCTCTGTGCAGAATGATTTCCAGAGCTTGGGGCAGGAACTTAGCAGAATAGGCTGTAGGCTTACTTTTTCAGAGGTTTTACCAGTGTATAAGGAGCAAAACGGAAAAGGCCAGCGTATAGCAGAATTTAATATGTGGCTAAAGGAGTGGTGTAAAGGAGAAGGCTTTGGTTATATTAGTCATGATGTCTGTAGCTGGTCCAATGAAAAAATGTATAAAAGAGATGGTCTGCATCCATCCAAGAAAGGGACTGAGTTGCTTGGCAATGAAATCACAGCTTTTTTGGAGGAACATTTAAACTAAATAATGGGGATAGTGAGTTAATTGATACAGAACATCACTGTCCCCAGCAATCTAACAAAATAGGGGAAGCCAGGCACCACACAAGTTATGCAGCAAGTAAACACAGGGTCAGTCATAAAGGACTCAAATGTCTATACACTAATGCACAGAGTATGAACAGTAAGCAGGGTGAACTAGAAATTCAGGTAAATGAGGGCAGATATGACATTGTTGCCATTACGGAAACATGGTGGGACGAAACCTACAAATGGAACACACAGCTAGAGGGATTTAAACTATTTAAAAGAAACAGACTAAACAAAAGAGGAGGAGGAGTTGCTCTCTATATAAGAAATAACTTTATCTCTACAGAAATAGAGCACAACAATGATGAAAACTGTAAACTTGAAAGCATTTGGGTCAATATAAAAGGGGAAAAAAATGACATTGCCATAGGTGTATACTACAGGCCGCCCAACCAAGCAGAGGAAATAGATGAACTTTTTGCTAGTCAGCTAACTAAGGTATGTAAGAAGCACATCACAATAGTAATGGGGGACTTTAATTACCCTGATATCAACTGGGAGACAAACTCTGCACCAAGTGGAAGATCAAACAGATTCCTGTCAAACCTAGCAGACAACTTTCTCTCCCAAAAAGTAGAGAAGGGAACTAGGGGATTAGCCATATTGGATTTAATTCTCACAAACAGAGATGAAATGATAGAAGGTGTCGAAGCCACAGGAACCTTGGGGGGAAGTGATCATGCAATATTGGAATTCAATATTCTGGAGGCACAAGCAATAGAACACAGCCAAACTAGAGTCTTGGACTTTAAAAGAGCTAATTTCAATAAACTTAGAGAGACCATGGGAAGAACTCCATGGATGAGAATCCTAAAGGGGAAAACAACTCAAGAAGCTTGGGAAATTTTGAAAAGTGAGATAATAAAGGCCCAGTCTAGTATAATACCAACAAAGAAGAAAAATAACAGCTCTCAAAAGAAACCAGCATGGCTGCATAAAGAACTCTCTGATAAATTGAAAGATAAAAAGGACAAGTATAAGAATTGGAAAGAGGGGCACATAACTAAGTCAGAATATCAGCAAGTAGCCCGTGCCTGCAAAGATGAAGTAAGGAAAGCTAAGGCTCAAAATGAACTAAGGCTTGCAACCAAAGTCAAAAATAACAAAAAATGCTTCTTTCAATGTGGGAATAAAGTTATGAGCCTGATCATCGCCATTCTGTCATTATATTAAAGACTGCTTTAAGGACTTTTCATTCTGCCGGCATGGCAAAGACCTTCCAAAGTGGTGACATCATTTTAAGGAGATAGGAACCTATAGCATAAACAGGATGTATTGTGTGTAACCATATATGGTAAATGTTTTGTACAACCAATGAACTTTTGCCCTTTGTATTCCCTGGAAGACCCTCAATAAAAGGGGGCTTCGGACTTCGGTCTGGGGTTCTCATCCCGAGACAACCCTGTGTCTTTGTATTTCATGAGAACCATGGTGCGAAGGGTGGCATCACGCCACATTTCAACATATAAAAAACAAGAAAAAAGTTAAGGAAATGATTGGTCCATTAGTGGGGGAAAGTGGCAAGAAGGTGACAAGCAATAGGGAGAAAGCAGAACTATTTAATTCATTTTTTGCATCTGTCTTTACACAAAGGGAAAAAACAGTCCAACCTACCCAAACCAGTGCCATAAAAAACAGAATAGAAACGCAAGTTAAGATAGGCAAGAAAATGGTAAGTGAGCACCTGTCCAGCCTAGACGAGTTCAAATCACCAGGACCAGATGGATTACACCCCAAGGTTCTCAAGGAACTGGCAGACGTGATCTCAGAACCACTGAACTATATTTTTCAAAGATCCTGGAGCACTGGGGAACTACCAGAGGACTGGAAGAGAGCTGATGTAGTTCCCATCTTCAAAAAAGGGAAAAAAGTAGATCCAGGAAACTACAGACCTATCAGCCTGACCTCAATACCTGGGAAGATTCTGGAAAAGATAATCAAACAACAAATCAGCGAACATCTTGATGCAAACAAAGTCATCACTAAAAGTCAACACGGGTTTGTCAAAAACAGATCGTGCCAGACGAATCTTATTACATTCTTTGACCAAGTGACAAAACTAGTGGACCAGAGGAATGCTGTAGATATAATTTACTTGGACTTCAGTAAGGCATTTGATAAGGTAGATCACAACCTACTACTTGACAAGATAGAAAAATGTGGGTTAGATAGCATTACCACCAGATGGATTCGTAGCTGGCTGACAGGCCGTACTCAGCGTGTGGTCCTCAATGGAACCGCATCTACATGGAAGGAAGTGTGTAGTGGGGTGCCCCAGGGCTCTGTTCTGGGCCCAGTGCTCTTCAATATCTTCATTAATGATTTGGATGAGGAGATAGATGGGGAACTCATCAAATTTGCAGATGACACCAAGCTGGCAGGAATAGCCAATACTCCAGAAGATAGGCTTAAGATACAGAAGGATCTGGACAGACTCGAAAACTGGGCACTATCTAACAAAATGAAATTCAATGGTGAAAAAAGTAAGGTTCTACATTTAGGGAGGAAAAATCAAATGCACAGGTATAGTATAGGTGGTACCTTGCTCAATAGCAGTAACTGTGAGAGGGATCTCGGAGTCTTAGTAGACAATCACTTCAATATGAGCCAGCAGTGTGCTGCAGCTGCCAAAAAAGCCAACACAGTGCTAGGCTGCATTAACAGAGGGATAGAATCAAGATCACGTGAAGTACTAATACCACTTTACAATACTTTGGTAAGGCCACATCTGGAATACTGCATCCAGTTTTGGTCACCACGATGTAAAAAAGATGTTGAGACTCTAGAAAGGGTACAGAGAAGAGCAACAAAGATGATTAGGGGGCTGGAGGCCAAAACATATAGGGAACGGTTGCTGGAATTGGGTATGTGTAGTTTAACGAAGAGAAGAGTGAGGGGTGACATGATAGCAGTGTTCCAATATCTCAGGGGCTGCCACAAAGAAGAGGGAGTCAAGCTATTCTCCAAAGCACCTGAAAGCAGGACAAGAAGCAACGGATGGAAACTAGTCAAGGAGAGAAGCAACCTAGAACTAAGGAGAAACTTCCTGACAGTTAGAACAATTAACCAGTGGAACAACCTGCCTCCAGAGGTGGTGAATGCTCCAACACTGGAAGCTTTTAAGAAGAGACTGGACAGCCATTTGTCTGAAATGGTATAAGGTTTCCTGCCTGAGCAGGGGGTTGGACTAGATGACCTCCAAGGTCCCTTCCAACTTTATTATTATTATTATTATTATTATTATTAAATTATAAGATATCAATTTGGGCAATACCTAAACATGCAATAGAAAATATAAATGTGAGATTTAAACAGGATGAGACTACATATAAGGAAATTTTAAGTTTAGAAAGGAATGTATGGCAATTAAAGCCATATAATATTTTAAAAGAAGAAAAGATTGTACAAACTTGGTTCCAGTATGGGCAATTACAAGCAAGATGGAAAGAGGACCAGAAAGCTGGCTTTTCGATGACTGATAAAAATTTGGTAAAACAAATTAGAGATCAAGGTCAAGCGCATATAAAAAGGATATATAATGCATTGTTAGAAATTGATTCAGAAACGGAACTTGTTAAAGATTGTATGATAAAGTGGGCCCAGAATTTTCAAGAAGTTATAACGATGGATACTTGAGAAAAGATTTGGGTTAGAAATGTAAAATTTACACAGGCCCAAAACTTAAGAAAGAATTTTTATAAAATGTTTTATAGGTGGCACTTAGACCCTTATTGTATTTAAAAATTGTAAAACTTTTTAATAATAATAAAAAAAGGAATTGTAAATCCTGTGACAGTTGAGTTGAAACTTCCTCACTTACTGGGGAAGATTCATTTCCATTGCAGTTTACTAAAACCTATTAGAGAGTTGTCATTGAGACCAATCCCTAAGAAAGCACCTGGTCCTCTTTTGGTCGAGGGGGAAACTCATTATGAAATTAAGTGAATCCTTGACTCTAGGTTATACAAAGGGAAATTATAGTACCTACTGCAGTGGAAGGGATATCCTTTGCCAGAAGCCACCTGGGTGAAAAGTACAGACATCAAGGCAGACCAATTGATAAAGAAATGTTATGATAAACATCCTCAAAAACCTCAGGGAGATTCCTAATTTCCCCTTTTATTTTTCTACAGGATCTGTTTTCCCTTTAGGGGAATCCAACTGCCAACTCTGCAATGAACCTGGTTGAAGCCATCTTGCTTGTTTTTGGTTGCCACAAGATTGGGAGGACAAATGGGAGGACAAATGGGGAGTTTTATGCTAGCCTAAACAATTCTCTGTCCCATGTTCCTTAGGCTGGAGGGTTGTGCTAAATGTAAGAAAGCCTGCCAAACTATTTCACTGGGAAATGTAGTTGATTGCATAGGTTATGGGTTGGGAGATTTAACTTTGTAATATTGTTACTTTCTGGAGGGAACTTTAGTCTTGGTTTCACTTTTGACTGTGCCAATACTTTGTAACGAATAAACATGTTCTTAGAGGAAAACCCAAGCCATAGGGTTCTGCTTTAATTGGTCTCATCTATCAGAATCATGACACCAGCCTCATATCAACTGATGATCTGGCTGTGGAACAGTCCTTGCAGAATCTTTATTTTAGTCTATTATTTAGTCTTAAATATCCCACCTTTAAATTTGAATTTGATCACTTGGCATTTATTTTTAGAGATTCGGATTTTTATCAAGCATATTCAAAAATTAGAAATGTTCTTTAGCTTCTAACTATATTCAAAACAAAAAATATATATCACTTACATATACAGTTTTTAAATCATCAGTATGCAGGGAGTTTTTATTTCACAAACTGGAATTAAGCTGTGGTTAAATTAATTCTGCAAAAAACTTGATCAGGTCATTGCCTTTTGCTGAAAAGAATGAATCGTCTCTTTCTCTCACGTCTCCCTTTCTGCCAATTTAGATAAAAAAACATTAAATCCTGCTGATAAAATAAAGGTCATTGAGAAATCCCTTTTCCCAAGAGAAAGCAATTATATACTACTAATTTTGAGCCATACTTTAACCTGATGCCCATCCCCCCTTAACTTATGATAAGGGAGACAGGTTTATTACAATAGTTTAAAACTAATTATATAACAAAATGAATAGATTCATGCAAATGAGAAGGAAAGCAGAAGATTGCATTTACCACTAGGAAAATACAGTCAATTAGACAAAACCTAATGTACGGGCAATATGTCTAGAACTTAGAGAAAAACAGATTAAAAATAAATCACTAGATTAGTTTTTTTTTTTTTTTACTGTGCACTGACAGATTGGAATAGATGACCTGAAAGGTCTTTTGCAACCTTATCAGTCATGATTGAATGATTCTGTGATTGTAAATAAAAATACAAATAAAAGAGTGCATGCAGTATGAGTTCTTTATTCAAAAGTTTCTGCTCAGGACTCATTAGCATATTTGTTATGCCCATTTGAATAGATAAATTTAAATTACATTTGCAAAAAAGTACATCATATACATTGGAAGGAAATTGGCATTAAAAAATAAAACTTGTCAATACTAAGGAAAAGATCTGTCTCAAACAAACCAACTATGACTTATGGTAAGAGAAGAAAGGTGGATAAGAAAGGACACTTCTCATTCATGGTCTATTAGGTTACAGATTTTTTTTTTGTATTGGTAACAGACTTTAGAAGAAATGGAGTAGCCTTCATAGTCAATAGAAGAGTAGGAAAAGCAATACTGGGATACAATCCTCAAAATGACAGAATGATCTCAGTTTGAATCCAGGGCAAACCATTCAATATCACAGTAGTCCAAGTCTATGCCCCAACCACCGGTGCTGAAGAGGATGAAATTGACCAGTTCTATGAAGCCCTACAGCACTTTATAAAACTAACACCAAAAAATGATGTCCTTATCATCATGGGGGATTGGAATGCTAAAGTAGGAAGCCAAAAGATAACTGGAATAACAGGCAAGTTTGGCCTTGGAGTACAAAATGAAGCAGGGCACAGGCTGATAGAATTTTGTCAAGAGAATACAATGGTCATAGCAAACACTTTTTTCCAACAACCCAAGAGACGGCTCTAAACATGGACATCACCAGATGGTCAACACAGAAATCAGATTGACTATGTGCTCTGCAGCCAAAGACAGAGAAGCTCTATACAGTCAGTAAAAACAAGACCAGGAGCTGACTGTGGCTCAGACCATGAGCTTCTACTTGCAAAGTTTAGGCTTAAACTGAAGAAAGTAGGGAAAAGCGCTAGGCCAGTCAAGTATGAATTAAATCATATCCCTGTTGAATATACAGTAGAGGTGACAAATAGATTTAAGAAATTAGATCTGATAGACAGGGTGCCTGAAGAACTATGGACAGAGGTTCGCAACATTGTACAAGAGGTAGCAACCAAAACCATCCCAAAGAAAAAGAAATGCAAGAAAGCAAAATGGCTGTCTGAGGAAGCTTTGCAAATAGCTGAGGAAAGGAGGGAAGCGAAAGGCAAGGGAGAAAAAGAAAGATACCCCCAATTGAATGCAGAATTCCAGAGAATAGCTAGAAGAGATAAGAATGCCTTCTTAAATGAACAGTGCAAAGAAATAGAAGGAAACAATAGAATAGGGAGGACCAGAGATCTTTTCAAGAAAATTGGAGAGATGAAGGGAACGTTCAATGCAAAAATGGGCATGATAAAGGACCAAAATGGCAGGGACCTAACCGAGGCAGAAGAGATTAAGAAGAGGTGGAAAAATTACACAGAGGAACTATACAAGAATGAGCTTAACATCCCTGATAACCACAATGAGGTGGTCGCTGACCTCGAGCCAGACATCCTAGAATGTGAAGTGAAAGTGGGCCTTAGAAAAGCTGAGCAACAACTAAGCTAGTGGAGGTGACAGTATTGCAGCGGAACTATTCAAAATCTTAAAAGACGATGCTACACTCAATTTGCCAGCAAATTTGGAAAACTCAACAGTGGCCACAGGATTGGAAAAGATCAGTTTACATTCCAATTCCAAAGAAAGGCAGTGCCAAAGAATGTTCAAACTATCGCACCATTGCACTCATTTCACATGCTAGTATAGTTAAGCTTAAAATCCTACAAGCTAGACTTCAGCAGTATGTGGATCGAGAACTACCAGAAGTGCAGGCAGGATTTCGAAGAGTCAGAGGAACTAGAGTTCAAATTGCCAACATACGCTGGATCATGGAGAAAGGTAGAGAGTTCCAGAAAAACATCTGCTTCATTGACTATGCTAAAGCCTTTGATTGTGTGGATCATAACAAACTGTGGCAAGTCCTTAAAGAGATGGGTGTACCAGACCATCTTATTTGTCTCTTGAGAAACTTATATGCGGGTCAAGAAGCAACAGTGAGAACTGGACATGGAACCACTGATTGGTTCAAAATTGGGAAAGGAGTCCGGCAAGGCTGTATACTGTCACCTTGCCTATTTAACTTATATGCAGAGCACATCATGAGAAAGGCAGGGCTAGATGAATCAAAAGTTGGAATTAAGATTGCTGGAAGAAATATCAACAACCTAAGATATGCAGATGATACCACTCTAATGGCAGAAAGTGAAGAGGAACTAAAGAGTCTCTTGTTGCGAGTGAAGAAGGAGAGTGCAAAACTTGGGTTGAAACTTAACATTAAGAAAACCAAGATCATGGCATCCAGCCCTCTCAATTCCTGGCAAATAGATGGGGAAGAAATGGAGGTAGTGACAGATTTTATTTTCCTGGGCTCCAAGATCACTGCAGATGGGGACTGGAGCCAAGAAATTAAAAGACGCTTGCTCCTCGGGAGGAAAGCCATGGCAAATCTAGACAGCACACTAAAAAGCAGAGACATCACCCTGATAACAAAAGTGCATATAGTCAAGGCTATGGTCTTCCTAGTTGCAATGTATGACAGTGAAAGTTGGACCATAAAAAAGGCTGAGCGCCTAAGAATTGAGGCCTTTGATCTATGGTGCTGGAGAAGACTCCTGCGAGTCCCTTGGATTGCAAGGCAATCAAACCGGTCAGTCCTAGAGGAGATCATCCCTGACTGCTCTTTAGAAGGCAAGATCCTGAAGCTAAAACTCAAATACTTTGGCCACCTAATGAGAAGGAAGGACTCACTGGAGAAGAGGCTAATGCTGGGAAAGATTGAGGGCAATAGAAGAAGGGGACGACAGAGAATGAGGTGGCTGGATGGAGTTACCGAAGCAGTAGGCGTGAGTTTAAATAGACTCCAGAAGATGGTAGCGGACAGGAAAGCCTGGAGGCACGTTGTCCATAGGGTCGCTATGGGTCGGACACGACTTCGCAACTAACAACAACAACAACAAACAGAGTTTAAGCTGGCACCAGATTTAAGATTTAAACTAAACTTGGAAATAGTCATGGAGGAGAGGCTGCTGATAATATTAACAATTCAGTATTATTCTGACATATAATATTCTGAGTTATAAATTATTATAAGTTATTGTGTACTAGGACCTAATTTCTTTTAATTGAGGGTTTTACCTTACTATTTAAATAAAACCTAAAGTTTTATTGAAATAAGTATAGACACTCAAGTATAGACACTTGGATATGAAGTACTTGTAGAAGACGCTCCTGAACAATAAAGAAGTACGTTATTATTTGCTATTTGTTTCATAAAAACTGCTTTCAATATTTTAATTGTATTAAAGTTCGGCCTTGGAATAAATTATATATACAGTAAATAATGAAGTTGTGTTGTCCTTATATAAACTATACCATACGCAGTATTGGCCCTTATTTTAATCATGAACCTGGAAAGAAAAGAATTGCTGGCTGGCTGAAAGCATGCATAAAATCTGTGAGATATGAGTCTGCTGTTTATATGCTAAGCACTTAGGCAGGTTTGTACAGAAATAATCAGTCTCACAGTTTATGCATATATTAATGGAAAAACATAGGAGCTTCTTCTACAAGACTAAATCTCACATTTCTACAGATATTGATTGGTATGTTTCTTCCAACAGCAAAATTTGTTCAAGCCCCCACAATAACTATTGGAATAAAAGTATTTGTGCATGATTATTACCATTCTTGAGAGCAGGAATCTAAACTGAGCCACAATCAATGAAGCAGGTTTTATTATTGGAACAGAAATGAGATTTATGTAGTGAAACACATATTAAGAGTAAGCATAGCCTACCCTCCAGCTAACTATACCCAACTCAAGAACAGAGAACAAAAGAGAAACAAGTCTTTAACTCCTCACTTCTGAACAGTTGTACTGAGGCTGGGCCTGAAATCAAGGCGTGAGTCCCAACTTCAGTCCTAGTGCTACCATTCAAAAAGGCCGTCTTGTGCCATTCCCTGAGGAGCCCTGGGAAATGGTGTATTTGCCTAATTGTGTAGTGCTCACCAAGATCTGTCCAATACTACTTACTTCTAGGCAGTGTCCTCTTTCTGTTGACAGGCCTCTGCAGCCTAGCCCAGGCTGGTCTGGGTTGCCCAAGGCCTTTGTTCCTGAAGCAGCTTCAGAGAATGTCTTCTGTGGTCTCTACAGTCTCCAAAAACTGAAATAGCATGCTCTGTTCTCACACAATTTTCAAAGGTTCTGGAGGTTGTGCAAGAGCATAGACCTCTCATGCAACATCTGGAGGGATCTCAAGTGTGCAAAGCAAATCCCATTCTCTGGCAACCTCTGAAAATCATGCAAGAATGGACTGTGCTTTTGCTAATAGTTCCATATTGGTGAACGCTGGTATTTCACCTAAAATGTTGCAGTGCATCATTTTTGACATGTGTCCTAGGTTCATCATTGAAGGGTTCTGGAACAAAGGGAAATTGTTTAGCCTAACTGTTGCTTTCTTGCTTTATTTAATTGGCTTTTGTACCAGGGAAATAAGGGACGCGGTGGCTCAGTGGGTTAGGACGCTGAGCTTGTTGATCAGAAGGTCGGCAGTTTGGCGGGTCAAATCCCGAGTGCCGCGTAACAGAGTGAGCGCCTGTTACTCGTCCCAGCTTCTGCCAACCTAGCAGTTCGAAAGCATGTAAAAATGCAAATAGAAAAATAGGGACCACTACGGTGGGAAGGTAACAGCGTTCCGTGCACCTTTGGTGTCTAGTCATGCCGGCCACATGACCACGGAAACGTCCTCGGACAAGCGCTGGCTCTTTGGCTTTGAAACGGAGATGAGCACCGGCCCCTAGAGTCGGAAACGACTAGCACGCATGTGCGGGGGAACCTTTACCTTTACCTTTATCTACCAGGGAAATCTCATGCAAGTGTGTGGGAAACATGTATGTGGATGCAAAATACTGAAGGAGGGAATGAGAGAGTGTACAGGAATGATTGATGTCTTCTTTATGATGTAATGGCTCTGTTGTCTGATTTTCATTGGCTAACAAAGTTTATAAAGCAATGCTAACAACTTTCTAAGGTGTGGCACTTCTGGACGTAACTCTGCCAGCGTTCCAGATTGTTAACCACCCAGCTGTTTAATTTGATCAAATAAAGTACTGCTTGATCAAGAAATGTCTGCTTGGGTTATCTGATTAGATTGATATGATATGTCAAGTTCATGTAAGGGATTGGAACCTTACATCATCATGGATTAGGCTTTTCTTATACAAAGTTCTGGCAAAGAAATATACAATATCTATGCCATACTTTTCTTATGGTCAGTAGATGCTGAGGGGCTAATGAATCAGGTTGACTGAAATCACATTTCCAGCATCTATAAATCAAGCTGACATTTTAAAAGGCAACAGTTTGTATTAACTGTATTATTAAAGATATATTTAAACAAATTTAAGTAGTAATTACTGGTTCAATGCTGGAACATATTTCCTAATGATATTTCAGACTTCTAAAGCAATGTTTCTGACCCAAAGAAGTTTTCTGTCTGTTTGCATGTAATTCTCAGGTTATTGGTTGGTTCTGCTGAAGTATATCACATCCCCCACAACAACTTTTACTTTAGGGCAGTGTTTCTCAACCTTGGCAACTTTAAAACGGGTGGACCTCAATTCCCAGAATCCCCTAGCAAGGGTTGCTGGCTGAGGGATTCTGGGAGTTGAAATCTACCCCTCTTAAAGTTGTTAACACACTGTTTTAGGGGATAGATCAAGTAGGTTTCAAGAAAAGGTTTTGCATCCATTCAGTGACTCACACACCTCATTTTTAAAATGGATAGTTTGATGTCACCATCTTACTCTTTAAATCTTCACAAGAACCAGAGTGCCAAATACTGTAATTCTGGCAAAGGATTACTGGGAATACTGCAAGAATAATTTGAACTGTAACAATAACAAAAGCAGTACAGTCAAGGTACTGTACTGGACTTTTCTGTTACATTTGTCACACTTTATCAGTATATAATTTATTTTTAACTCATTCTGATTAGTAGAAGAAATATTATGGGCACCTTAATAATTAAGACTAACACAAGCAAACAAACAAACAAACAAACAAACTCCCTTAGCATCAATGTCCATAAAAGTTGGCATAATCTCATAATAATATATGTTTCCTACAAATTTTCCATTCCATATAAAAAGGTTATAAATTCTGTTAAGTTATAAATGCAAATAGAAATACAAAATCAGAAGCAGTTACTCATACATTTCTACACAATAAGAGTCAAACCAGATTTGTGGTCAGAAAGTTTTGTGGTTCCCAGAAGAGCCTAGCTCACTATGTCTGGGTTCAGAAATTGGCTTCAACATATTTCTAATTTTGGAGGACAAATGCATTGTCATATATTTTTTCTTCAGTCATGTCTGATTCTCAGAGACTGTCTTGATAGGTACCTGCTGGTAAGGTTCTTTCAGAAGTGATTTGCAATTGCCAACCTCCTAGGGCTGAAAGTGACTGTCCTAAGGTTACCCAACTGACTTTGTCCCTAAAATTCAGACTCTCCCATTTTCTAGCCTGAGACCTTAACCATTACACAAAATATTTAAAGAACTGCCTAATGTGCAATCAGCCCAGGTTCGAATCTCAGAAGGGTATGGCTGACTGACGAAAACAAATAAGTTTGAAATGCATATCAGTCTCCCTTTAATTCTTTGTTAGCAAAACCAATTTACACACACACACACACACACACACACACACACACATATATATATATATATATATATATATATATATATATATATATATATA
>JAKJMR010006681.1:0-11899 GCA_024449315.1 Daboia siamensis | reverse complement strand
AAAAATTTCAAATAAGAAAGGTTTTTTTCCTCTCTCTCAAGAATATTAATAGGATATGGAAAGAGAATAATTATTTCTAATTCAGCAATATTTATCAGTAGTTTATTGTCAGCTTCTTTAAAGCCTTTATTTATAAATATATTTGTTAACATTTCTCTTCACAGATGAAATGGGAGCAGGGAATTTCTTTTTCCCTTGTTGGCAAACTTTTGAAGCCATTATTCCTCTACCACAGGCATATCAAACTGCTGGCATGCTGGCCAGATGCGTCATGCCAAAACTGCATCCACCCCATTGCCGTCAATGGGGAAAAAGTCGTGATACCTCACGCAACATCATATGATGTCGTGAGTGACATGTCTGGTCTACCAGAATTCAACATTTAACAGTGGGAGTCAATTTACCTTTTAAATAACAAGGACTCCAAGATGTCTATGGAAATTCTCAGTCATCCAGGTCATGATTGCCCCAAAAGTGCTTTTCCAAGAGGCAACTAGACTTCTTTGTTTTTCCTTGAAGACATTTCGCTTCTCATCCAAGATTTATTTTTATTTTTCTCAGATTCTACCAGACAACTTTAATGATAGTAAACAAAAAAAGAAAGGGCTAGTGAAAAAAATTCAGGTAAGTTCTATAATAAAGTTAGAGTGTTTTGTATGTAAAGCAAAGATTAGAAAATCAGAAATTACAAATGGTTAAAAATGCATTGGGAGCATTGTAACTTTGGACTTGCAAGATATGGCTAATGTAACTTTAAAATAGATTTAGCTAAAATGTGTGGGATACAGCTAAAGCATATTTCAGAGGGTTGGCTATAACTTATATCGCTAAAAAGAAAAAAGAAACAACAACAGTTAAAGTTGAAGGAAGAATCAGAAAGTTAGAATCAGTATTACAAATAGATCCACCAAAGAAAATACTTAAGAAACAAATGGGGGTAATAAAACATAAATTAAATTTAGCTGAGATGGAAATAATGGCTCAACAGATTAAAAGGGCTAAACAGAACTTCTTTGAAAATGCCAACAAGCCGGGGATATGGTTAGCATATAGACTGAAAAAAGAGAAAGATAAAAAGTTGATAAATAAGCTGCAAGATCCAAAAGGTGAATTACAGTTTCAAAATGATACAATTAAAAAAATTATGAAAGTTTATTATCAGATACTTTATAAGGCAGAGGAAATTCCAAAAGAAAAAATACAGCAGTATTTAAAAAAAGCAGATTTACCAAAAATTCCAGAGAATATTCAAAATATATTAAATGGAAAAATATTAATGATGGAGATTATAGAGGCTATAAAAAGGCAAAAAAATGATAAAATTCTTGGCCCAGATGGATTACCTGCAGAGTTTTATAAATCATTACAAGATGTATTAAGTCCAATCCTGAAAGAACTGTAATGAAATACTTCTGGAGGCTAAAATACCAGATACATGGACTGAAGCCAACATTACTTTAATACACAAAGACTCTTATTTAACACAAATAAAAAGTTATAGACCAATATCACTCTTAAATGTAGATTATAAAATATTCGCCTCAGTAATGGCAGAAAGACTAAAGAAATTTTTGATCAAATTTATACATACAGACCAAAATGGTTTTCTACCTAAAAGACAGATAAAAATAATTTAAGAATGATTCTTGATGTGTTAGAGTACAATGAAATTCATTCAGGGAAACAGATGGCTTTAATATTCCTTGATGCACAGAAAGGATTTGACAACATAAACTGGCAATTTATGTTCCAGCAACTTGCAGAAATGGACTTTGGAAAAAACTTTATAAACGTACCTAGAGGAGGGGCATGATCTACAAATTGGTTGGCATGCCTTTCTATGGTATGGAAAGAATAAAATACATAGATACTTTCAAAACCATTTTATAAGGAATGCACTTCTTTCAGAATGGGGAAAAAGAAAAGAAAAAAAATTATATTAAGATACCTGGATGGCTTTCAACAATGGAAGCTTTTGCTTACCCAAATTTAATTAACTGTGATAAAGTTGTGACATATAAAGATATTTTGGACAATGAAGGAAAATTGAAAGACAGACAAGATTTATAAGAACAAGGTATTGCTTTAGCATGGTAGCCATATCTGCAAATTCAAACAAGATATGAAAAAGATGCTAAAACAATGGGATTTTATAAAGAACAGACAGAATTTGATCAGATACTGTTAAAAACAGATGAAAAGTTTAATTTAATTTAATTTAATTTAATTTAATTTAATTATGGGACTTATATGCTGCCCTATCTCCCGAAGGACTCAGGGCGGCTAACAACAATAAAAACAACAATAAAAACAATGAATACAAATATTAAAAGAGATTAAATTTTACAAAGCCCCACTAAAACCTGTAAAAATTAAAAACATGTTTAAAACCCCCAACATCAGTCCAGGTCGGCCAGTTGGAAAAGGTATGTCTTTAGGTACCGATGAAAGGACCGGAGATCTGGGGCCATCCAAAGTTCTCAGGGGAGCTGATTCCAAAGGGCAGGCGCCCCAACAGAGAAGGCCCTCCCCCTGGGGGTCACCAGCCGACATTGGCCAACGGCACCCTGAGGAGACCCTCTCTGTGTGAGCGTACAGGGCAATGGGAAGTCATTCCTGGCAGCAGACGGTCCTGCAAATATCCCGGACCTAAGCCATGTAGGGCTTTATAAGTAAGAACCAGTTGATTAAGAAACTATAAATTTCTGTTAAACGTAAAGATGGAGGAAGAACAAGTAAAAGAAACTGATAACATGTGCAAAGAACTTTGGATATAATATAGAATTAGAAGACTGGCAAAAGTTATGGGAAAGAAATGTTAAATTAACTAAAGCAGTGGCATATAAAGAAAACTTATGTAAAATGTTTTACAGATGGCATATGACACCAGTGAGATTAGCAAAAATATTTAAAAAATACTTCAAACAACTGTTGGAAATGCAAACAAAGACCGGGTACTTATTATCATATCTGGTGGACAAACCCTAAAGCAAAAAGATTTGGGGTTAAAATACATTTATGGTTGGAGAAAATGACTAAAAAATAAACTAAGCCAGAATGATTTTTGTTAGGAATAATAGGAGCAAATTATGAGAAAGATTGCATATATTTAATACTACACGTACTAACAGCAGCAGGAATTGTATTTGCCCAACATTGGAAAAATAAAAATTTACCAGCTGAAGAAGTACTAATTAAGAAAATTTTAGAGTGTGCAAAAATGGATGTTGTTGTTGTTAGCTGCGAAGTCGTGTCCGACCCATCGCGACCCTATGGACAACATTCCTCCAGGCCTTCCTGTCCTCCACCATCCTCTGGAGTCCATCCAAGCTCACGCCTACTGCTTCAGTGACTCCATCCAGCCACCTCATTCTCTGTCGTCCCCTTCTTCTATTGCCCTCGATCTTTCCCAGCATTAGGCTCTTCTCCAGTGAGTCCTTCTTTCTCATTAGGTGGCCAAAGTATTTGAGTTTTAGCTTCAGGATCTGGCCTTCTAAACAGCAGTCAGGATTGATCTCCTCTAGGACTGACCGGTTTGATCGCCTTGCAGTCCAAGGAACTCGCAGGAGTCTTCTCCAGCACCAGAGTTCAAAGGCCTCAATTCTTTGGCGCTCAGCCTTTTTTATGGTCCAACTTTCACTGCCATACATTGCAACTGGGAAGACCATAGCCTTGACTATACGCACTTTTGTTGACAGGGTGATGTCTCTGCTTTTTAGTGTGCTGTCTAGATTTGCCATGGCTTTCCTCCCGAGGAGCAAGCGTCTTTTAATTTCTTGGCTACAGTCCCCATCTGCAGTGATCTTGGAGCCCAGGAAAATAAAATCTGTCACTACCTCCATTTCTTCCCCATCTATTTGCCAGGAATTGAGAGGGCCAGATGCCATGATCTTGGTTTTCTTAATGTTAAGTTTCAACCCAAGTTTTGCACTCTCCTTCTTCACCTGCAACAAGAGGCTCTTTAGTTCTTCTTCACTTTCTGCCATTAGAGTGGTATCATCTGCGTATCTAAGGTTGTTGATATTTCTTCCGGCAATCTTAATTCCTGCTTTTGATTCATCTAGCCCAGCCTTTCTCATGATGTGCTCTGCATATAAGTTAAATAGGCAGGGCGACAGTATACAGCCTTGCCGGACTCCTTTCCCAATTTTGAACCAATCAGTGGTTCCATGTCCAGTTCTCACTGTTGCTTCTTGACCCGCATATAGGTTACTCAAGAGGCAAATAAGATGGTCTGGTACTCCCATCTCTTTAAGAACTTGCCACAGTTTGTTATGATCCACACAATCAAAGGCTTTAGCATAGTCAATGAAGCAGAAGTAGATGTTTTTCTGGAACTCCCTAGCTTTCTCCATGATCCAGCGTATGTTGGCAATTTGATCTCTAGTTCCTCTGCCTCTTCGAAATCCTGCCTGTACTTCTGGTAGTTCTCGATCCACATACTGCTGAAGTCTAGCTTGTAGGATTTTAAGCATGACTTTACTAGCATGAGAAATGAGTGCAATGGTGCGATAGTTTGAACATTCTTTGGCACTGCCTTTCTTTGGAATTGGAATGTAAACTGATCTTTTCCAATCCTGTGGCCACTGTTGAGTTTTCCAAATTTGCTGGCAAATTGAGTGTAGCACTTTTACTGCATTGTCTTTTAAGATTTTGAATAGCTCGGCTGGGATACTGTCACCTCCACTAGCTTTGTTGTTGCTCAGTTTTTCTAAGGCCCACTTCACTTCACATTCTAGGATGTCTGGCTCGAGGTCAGTGACCACCTCACTGTGATTATCAGGGACGTTAAGCTCATTCTTGTATAGATCTTCTGTGTAATTTTGCCACCTCTTCTTGATCTCTTCTGCCTCTGTTAGGTCCCTGCCATTTTGGTCCTTTATCATGCCCAGTTTTGCATGAAACGTTCCCTTCATTTCTCTAATTTTCTTGAAAAGATCTCTGGTCCTCCCTATTCTATTGTTTTCTTCTATTTCTTTGCACTGTTCATTTAAGAAGGCATTCTTATCTCTTCTAGCTATTCTCTGGAATTCTGCATTCAATTGGGCGTATCTTTCTTTTTCTCCCTTGCCTTTCGCTTCCCTCCTTTCCTCAGCTATTTGCAAAGCTTCCTCAGACAGCCATTTTGCTTTCTTGCATTTCTTTTTCTTTGGGATGGTCTTGTACAATGTCGCGAACTCTGTCCATAGATCTTCAGGCACTCTGTCTATCAGATCTAATTCCTTAAATCTATTTGTCACCTCTACTGTATATTCAACAGGGATATGATTTAATTCATACCTGAGCGGCCTAGTGCTTTTCCCTACTTTCTTCAATTTAAGCCTAAACTTTGCAAGGAGAAGCTCATGGTCTGAGCCACAGTCAGCTCCTGGTCTTGTTTTTACTGACTGTATAGAGCTTCTCCATCTTTGGCTGCAGAGCACATAGTCAATCTGATTTCTGTGTTGACCATCTGGTGATGTCCATGTGTAGAGCCGTCTCTTGGGTTGTTGGAAAAGAGTGTTTGCTATCACCATCGTATTCTCTTGACAAAATTCTATCAGCCTGTGCCCTGCTTCATTTTGCACTCCAAGGCCAAACTTGCCTGTTATTCCGGTTATCTTTTGGCTTCCTACTTTAGCATTCCAATCCCCCATGATGATAAGATTGCCTTTAAAGATAAAGTCTGTTTTGCATGTAAAGCAGAGATTAGAAAATCAGAAATTGTAAATGGTTAAAAGTGGCATTGGAAGAGTTGTAACTTCAGACTTGCAAGATACGGTTAATGTAGCTTTAAAATAGATTTAGCTCATCAAGTTTTGTTTCCTATCTGGTATGTTCAGGAGGCTGACAGAACTCCAGCACAGAATCCTTTTTCGCTTATATAACAAGACTATAGGGTTGACTAAGAGACAGTTCATTTCCACCCAAGGCTTTACAGCAGACATGTCAAACACAAGGCCCGGGGGCCAGATCCAGCCCGCGAAGTGGTTTCATGTGGCCCACGAAGCCATCCTGGAAACAGTGAGGGAATGGCCCCCACTGCCTTGGCCCTGGCCTTGGCCCAGAGACCCTCCTTCTGCCAGAGACCCTCAGATCTGTCCCACTCCTGCCCAAGCCCCTATAGGCACCCTTGATGCGAATGAGGTAGAGCTGGCCATGCCCACCCAGTAGGCCATATGCACTCTAGCCATGCCCACCCAGTAGGCCACGCCCACACAGGCCATATCCACCCGGCCCCCTGAGGGCAACCGCAATGCTGATGCGGCCCACAATGAAATTGAGTTTGACACCCCTGCTTTACAGCAATGTTTACTGAGTCAGCACTGAAATAGCATCCCATCCTTGGCCCAAGGTGGAGTTATGTCAATCAATCAATCAAAATGTATTTAAAGTCCAAACCAAAGACAATAAAAGATCAGCAAATAATACACTGATTAAGTAAGTAGAGTGTACTGATGGTACTGCATCCAATACTATCAAATAACCTCACCCAGCCATTTCATGTAACAGTTAAAGATGAGTGATCAGAACCTTGTGGCATACCACACTGCAGCAACCTAGGTCTAGACCTGTCTTCCTCCACTAACACCAACTGGAAACAGTTACAAGAAAAGAGAAGAACCACTGCAAACAGTTCCTGAAGCCTGTCCAGCAAGTTCTTATCTTCATAATTTCATGACAGTTAAATACACATTTATATTTGAAGAATAAATAATTTAATACTTGCAAATTTTTGCATTAGAATAGCTAAATGTCATTGATCTTTTTAATACTACTTATATATTCTTATATAATAATACATAAAAATTGTATACCTTTCTGTGTGTAAGCTTGTGTGTTTATGCATTTGTTCCAGAAACCATCTTCAAAAAGCATTATGATAAATTAATTGAATTAATAATTATCCATTAAAATTAATCTCTAAACTGAAGTACTAATAATAATTTATAAAATTATTTCCATGTGCATATGCCACCATTCTTTCATAAACCAAAACACAGACCTGTACAATTCCATCTTTCTTTCCAGAAAAAATAGCAAAAAAAGATAATAGGATGTAAATAGGGTAAATGAATAACAGAATAACAGAGTTGGAAGGGACCTTGGAGGTCTTCTAGTCCAACCCCCTGCTCAAGCAGGAGATCCTGTACCATTTCAGACAAGCTGCTGTCTGGTCTCTTTTTGAAAGCCTCCACTGATGGAGCACCACAACGTCTGAAGGCAAGCCATTCCACTGGTTAATTGTTCTCACTATTTGGAAATTTCTCCTTAGTTCTAGATTGCTTCGCTCCTTGGATTGGTTTCCATCCATTGTTTTTTCTCTTGCCTTCTGGTGTTTTAAAAAAATAGGTTGACTTGTTCTTTGTGGCAGCCCCTTGAATATTGGAACACTGCTACCATATCACCCCTGGTCCTTCTTTTCACTAGACTGCATCTCCAACTCCTGCAACTGTTCTTCGTATGTTTTACCCTCAGACCTCTAATCATCTTTGTTTCTCTTTTCTGCATTCTGTCCAGAGTGTCAACATCTTTTTTATAATATGGTGACCAAAACCAGTATTCTAAGTGCAGTCTTTTTAAGGCTTTATAAAGTGGTAGTAATAATTCACATGATGATTTTACTCCTCTGTTAATGCAACCTAGGATTGTATTGGCTTTTTTGGTAGCTGCCACATACTGCTGGCTCATATTTAAGTGATTGTCC
Source organism: Daboia siamensis (assembly GCA_024449315.1). Lineage (NCBI taxonomy): Eukaryota > Metazoa > Chordata > Lepidosauria > Squamata > Viperidae > Daboia > Daboia siamensis. The sequence goes on along the minus strand of JAKJMR010006681.1, from coordinate 4,212 downwards.
ACTAGGACTTCAACCTCTCACAGTTATTGCTGTTGAGGCAGGTTTCACCTAATCTGTACTTGTACATTTGTTTTTTCTTGCTTAAGTGTAAAACTTTTCTCTCCATTGAATTTCATTTTATTAAATAGGCCCCAGTGTTCAAGTATCTTCTGGAGTGTTGGTTATTCCTGCCAGTTTGATGAGTTTCCCTTTTAATCCCTCATCTAAATTGTTTATGAAGATGTTGAAGATTCTTGGGCCTAAAACGGAACCTTGGGTACCCCTCTGCTTTCTTCCCTGCATATAGATGTAGTTCTATTAAGGACTATATGTTGAGTATGGTTTGTCAATCAGTTCCTTTGTCAATTGAAGAACAGCTGCACTAAGGGGGAGAAGGAAAATGGAAGGGAGGAAGACAACTGTGTTAATATTATAATAACTATATGGAATAAGATGCTCTAATAGAATTGTCTGTGGTGTTCACTGTATAATTAATAATTAAAATAATTAAATTGTCACTTATCTTAGAAATGTAGTAAGAATATTACATTTTGAAAAATATTGCTTTGTCTTTATTTTTGTTTTCAGGCTTTTCTTGCACAGTGTGATACAGTGGAAGGAAATATTGGTCAAGAAATGGATAAACTACACTCAAAGAATATGGTCCTTGCAGAATGAAGCCCTTTTAAGTAACTAGGATAATGAATTGCTCTGTGAGCAGAAAGAACTTGCTTTTGGAACAGTTATTCAAGTGTTCAGAATTTTAGTTTTAGAAGAATTTTGTGAGAGCAATGCATGTTAGCTATTTTTTATTCATCAATATGTATTCTGGTTATATTTAAGGATAATCTTCAGACACACAACCCATCTCTATTTGTTTATTATTTTTTTCCTTTCTTACATTGCAATATATTGTTGTATAAACATACATGTTTCAGCTGTTGAGGCTTCAATATTTTTATTTGTTCTATCTTTTAATAACTTTTATGGATGTTGTAGAATCAAATATCTTTTATCATTGTCATTGAAAATAAACTCAATAAACAATGTAATACATTGCAACAAATATCCTACCACATTATATGTGTATGAATATATGACATATATATGATTATTTGTATGAATATATATCACATATATAAGATTATATGTCTATGACTACACACACACACACACACACTTTGTATGACAGTGGGTTGGGGTGCCGACAGCAGCAGCTGAGAGTAGTAGTGTGTGAATACACTACATTGGCACAAAAAAAGCAAAATCAGCTCTGAATTTTCCGCTAAAAAGTCCACATAATTAAACTTGCATTCCCCTCTTTGCCCATTCTCTTCAGTCCATTGCGTTGTTCAATCAACTACACTCCTTTTGTTATGAGAACTGCTTGGATTGTTCAAACACCTGTGCAGCATGACCTTGAAGGGGGAAGCAGGGCCTCATAATCTGTAGATGGATTCCTAGCATTCCATTACCACCCCAAGCAATTCAACTACTCCCCTCCTGATTGTTGTCAAGTTGAGAGTGGAGAAGAAACTAGGTGAAAAGCGAATCACTCTTGACATGCTGGACCCCCTGGAAGAATGATACATCTGGAATGAACACAAACACATTATCATACACAACCTAACATTTACAAAACACTTTCACTTTGGTCATTTAGGGTACCTGGCATGAAACCTCTTTATTAATTTAGCTGCTTTAAGGTTCTTTGCCACCACCCATTCAGCATTCGCTACGGCAGGGTTGTCAAACTGCCGGCCCATGGGCCAGACGCATCATCGGGAAACCACGGCCACCCCATTGCTGGCAATGGTGAAAAAGCTGTGATATGTTGCACAACATCATGTGATGTTGCAAGTTTGACATGTCTGTGCTACGGGATAGTCCTTCCACCACATATGCTGCAATTTTTCCTGTGGTGCCTAGAGTCCAAGACATCCTTAATCTCATAGTGTTCCTCCCCTTTTATAAAGATTGGAGGTGGAGGGATCCCTCCACTGGCCTTAGCTTAGAATCTCAAATGGATTTTAGTAAGACTGCAATGAAATACTGGGTGGATTTGCCTAAGACTTCTCAGCATTTGTAACTTCACTGTCACTGGGTTTATCATCCACACAATGGAGAAAGGACCTATATATTTAGGACCCAACTTCTTACAGACCTGTCTTAGGTTTAAATACTTTGTGGACAAGTATACTATCACAAGGGATGTGGTGGCTCAGTGGATTAGGATACTGAGCTTGTCGATCAGAAGGTCGGCAGTTTGGCAGGTCAAATCCCGAGTGCCGCGTAGCAGAGTGAGCGCCTGTTACTCGTCCCAGCTTCTGCCAACCTAGCAGTTTGAAAGCACATAAAAATGCAAGTAGAAAAATAGGGATCCACTATGGTGGGAAGGTAACAGTATTCTGTGCGCCTTTGGCGTCTCGTCATGCCGGCCACATGACCACAGAGACATCCTCGGACAAGCAGTGGCTCTTCGGCTTTGAAGCAGAGATGAACACCAGCCCCTAGAGTTGGAAACGACTAGCATGCGTGTGCAGGGGAACCTTTACCTTTACTTTTTACACTTTATCACCCACTCTGAATTCCCTTTGAGGGACTCTCTTCCAATTGGCTTTTGCTTTCGCTAGTGGCTTGTTCACCATAAGCTATGTGCCTCTCAGAGAGTCCACCCATTTCTTTTAGTGTTGCAATGATGGGTTCCTGGGGAAAAGCTCCAGCATGGCTATGAACTCTACCCCCCATAGCAACGTTAAAAGGGGTAAGTCCTGTGTTGCTATGCACCAATTTATTGTAAGCCACTTCAATGAACAGCAGCAGCTCAGCCCAGTAAGTGCTCATAATTACGTAACACCTTAGGTATTGCTCCACCACTGAGTTCACTTGCTCTGCTGATCTGTTAGTACTGGGATGAAAATTGGAGCCAAGCTCCTAGGATGAGCCTACCAGGCTCACGAACTCCCACCAGAACTTTGCAGTAAATTGCACCCTCTGGTCCAAGATAATCCTCTTTGAGACCCTGTCCAGTCTGTAAACGTACTGCACAAACATTTTCACTAGGAGCTGGCTTGAGAAAGACTTTGGGCATGGTACGAAATGTGTCTGCTTGGAGAATAGGTCAACAATGGTCCATATTACAGTATTCTCATCATTCCCTGGCTGCTCAACTAAAAAGTCCATGGCTATCTAACTAACCAGTTAAGAAATGTATATAGGATACATACCATAGTAGTAATGGGAGATTTCAATTATCCAGATATCAACTGGGAGATCAAATAGATTCCTAACTAACCTAGCTGACAACTTTGACACTCAAAATGTGAAAGAGGGAACTAGATGTAAAGCTATACTGGACTTAAGTCTTACTAATAGGGAAAAAGTGATAGAGGGAGTTGAAGCTGCCGGAACATTGGGTGAAAGTCATACTGGAATTTAATATAATGCAAACACTGGCAATAGAAAACAACCCAACCAGTGTCTTAAACTTCAAAAGAGCTGACTCAGAGAAAACCTAGGAAAGATCCCATGGATGAAAATCCTAAAGGGGAAAACAACCTAAGAAGTATGGGAAACTGAAAAATGTGGTCATAAAAGCCCAGACCAGCACAATACCACTGAGAAAGAAAAACAAGAAATTCAAGAAGAAACCAACATGGCTGCACAAAGTTCTCTCTGAAAAACTGAAAGACAAAAAGGACAAATACAAAAAATGGAAAGAGGGGCACATAACTAAGGCTGATTATCAGCAGACAGCCAGAACATGCAAAGATGAAGTCAGGAAAGCAAAGGCTCAGAATGAACAAAGACTTGCAACAGAAATCAAGGATAATAATAAAAAAAGTTTCTTCCAACAGATTAACAACAAGAAAAAAGTCAAAGAAACTGTAGGTCCACTAAAGAGAGAATATGGCAAGGAAATAACAGGCAACGGAGAAAGCAGAGCTGCTTAATTCATACTTTGCATCAGTCTTCACACAAAGAGAAACTATAGCCCAACGTACCAAAAAAAACCACTGCAAAAGACAAAGTAGAAATAAAAATTAAAATAAGCAAGAAAATGGTAAGAGAACAGCTATCCAACCTTGATGAATATAAATCACTGGGACCTGACAGATTACATCCCAGAGTTCTGAAGGAGCTGGCAGATGTTATCTCAGAACCATTGCTATGGATATATCCTTGGTTCAGGTTTTTCTTGGGCCTCAGAGCCGTGAGACCTTGACTTGACCT
>JAKJMR010006666.1:0-12637 GCA_024449315.1 Daboia siamensis | reverse complement strand
GGGGGGGTTGTGCTTCTATTGTGGGGAGCCCGGACATTTCGCCGCCTCCTGTCCTAGGAAGCGAGGTGGGGTGCCAAAGTCTCAGGCTCGTGCTCGGACTGACCAGTTGGGAAACGGGGCAGGCCCAGTCTAGGGGAAACTTTAGGCCGGGCACGTACTACACCCCTGCCAGGAACAGCAGACGTGGACTCTGGACCCCCTTGACATATGATTTTGGACACTCGGGTCTTTTTGTCTGACCGACCGGGGGGGATCCAGGTCCATGCACTGCTGGATTTGGGGGCCACAACCAATTTTATGGACCAGGCAGACGCTTGAGGTAACGAGTTTATTTTGGCAGACTGCTTGTATTTTGCTGCCAAGGCTTTATCAGACGGCAAATTACTTCAGCCAGAGCAATTAACCCTTGCTAGTTGTGCCTGCTTGTCTGTTTGTACCTCGTGGGGGGGGAAACAGAACACTGCTGCTGTCTCTAGCCTTGAGATAAGCTGGCAAAGATTCAGGGGAGAATCTTCATCATGGGAAAAAAATCAGCTTGGAGACCTTGGCAGCTGCTGACAGCTCAGAGGAGGAATTAACAGACAGCATGCTGTGGGAAGATGAGTTTTGCAAGGTTCCCATTTGGGGGGCTGAACCCAAGCAGTTAGGAGAGCCTAGCTGGTTGTCAGGCTGGAACCACTCCAGTGGAGACTCCAGATGCCTCGAGACTACCCTGCCAGAGTCTTCAAAAGCAGAATGGTGGAGAGCTACCAGACCATCTACCACAGAGAATTTGGGTGAGTGGAAAACCCTGCCTTCAGACTAGACAGCCTACCAGCCCCAGGAGTCCCCTGCCAGGCCCTCCAGACCCACAGAGACAGAGAACCCCAGCCTGGGGTCTCTGCAGCAATGGGAGGTTGGGGCACCCCTGAAAGTGAAAGGCCAACAACCTCTGAGCTTGCCCCAGCTAATAGAGGCCTTGCAACAGCTGGGGGTGGTGCAGAAGCCTGGAGATCAGAAGATGGTGGGAGAAAGGAATGAGAACTGTGAGACTACCTATAGGGCCCAATCCCCCCATTGATTCAACAGATGTTACAGGGAATTTTAACCCACCCAATGACTGAGCGCACATGGCTGCTTCACGGCCACCAGGCAAGCCGCTCATCCCCAGCTAGTACCAGGACCTAGCAGAGGCACTTAGTGAGAAAGAATGTGATACCTTGCCTCCTCACCAGCCCAATGATTGTTCCATTGAACTGTTGCCGCGGGCCAAACTTCCACAACCAAGAATGTACGCTATGTCCCCCCTTGAAATGGAGGAGATGCAGTGATATGTGGATACAAACCTAGCGAGGGGATTCACTGAACAGGCCAAGTCTACAGTGGGAGCCCCTGTGTTGTTCAAATAAAAAAAAAGATGGGTCTCTTTGTCTCTGCATAGACTATAAGGGCCTTAATGCTATGAGTGTGGAAAATAAATATCCTCTCCCCCTCCTGAAAGACTTACTAACCCACCTGGCGAAGGGCAATATCTTTACTAAGTTAGACCTGAAAGAAGCATATTACCGGGTAAGAATAAAGGAGGGGGATGAGTGGAAAATGTCCTTCAACTGCCCCTTGGGAAGCTACCAATTCAAAGTCATGCCATTTGGACTGCAAGGGGCCCCAGCCGTATTTATGCAGTTGATTAATGAGGTCCTACATGATCATTTATACAAAGGGGTTCTGGTGTATCTTGATGATATTCTGATATACAGTACGAATATGACTGATCACATAAGACTAGTCAGAGAAGTGTTAAAGAAACTATTGAATGCCAAACTTTACATCAAATTGTCAAAATAAAATAAAAATAAAATAAAAATAAAATGTAATAAAATAAAATGTGAATTTCACCAAACCCGATTAGATTATCTTGGCTATAGAATTTCCAATGAGGGCATTGAAATGGACCCAGCCAAAGTGAAAGCAATAATTGAATGGCAGCTGCCAAAGACTTGCAAACAGCTCCAGAGCTTCCTAGGGTTTGCCAACTTTTACTGTCAATTCATTCCCTCTTTTGCTGAGATTGCTCTACCCCTTACAGAACTACTCAAAATGGGCAAGGAAGGGGGAAAACCACGACCTGGCCAACCACTCACATGGACTATGAGTTGTCAGAAAGCTTTTGAGAATTTAAAAAGGCACAGTACTTTAACTGTTTTAATTTTACTCTAAAGTACATACCAGGAAGAAAAAACTTCCTAGCTGATGCGCTATCCTGATTGCCACAGTACAAAAGCGAACATGAAGAGGTCTACGAGGCAATTATCCCCAGTTCACAACCTGCAGCACAACTCACACCTCGCAGAACCCCTAATCCTGATGACCCAGGAGAGAAGAAGATAAAATGAGAGCTCCTCATCGATCAATGGTTCAAAGATAATCAAACCTCCCTAACATGCAGGGATGGTTTGGCATATAAGGGCAGGAAATTGTATCTACTTGAATCCCTCCGTCTCAATGCTCTCAAACACAGCCATGATGTAAAACAGGCTGGACACTTTGGATATTAAAAACTCTACACCTCATCCGCCAGCAATTTTGGTGGCCGGGGCTAAAATGAGATGTAGAAAACTGTCAGGAGTTGTACCGTATGGGTACAACTGGGTTACTGCATTCGGTGGCAGACCCTTCTCAACCATGGGAAGAAATAGCTATGGACCATATTGTAGACCTACCCAAAACTAGAGGAAATACTGTCATCTGGACTGTGATAGACCTGTTTTCGAAGCAGGCTCATTTTATCACCTGTAAAGGACTCCCATCTGCACAACGACTGAGTAAATTGTTCCTGAAACATATTTACTGACTGCATGGCACCCCTAAGCGAATAATTTCAGATAGAGGAATGCAATTCACAGAAAAATTTTGGAGGAATATCCTTAAATTAATTGGATCATCTCAAGGCTTATCATCTGCTTTTCATCCAGCTACCAATGGGGCTGCAGAATCCACTAACAAAATGGTGGAGCAATATCTCAGATGCTGTTTCTTACCAACAGACAAACTGGACTGACCTCCCTTTCATCAAGGTGGCCTACAATAATTCTGTTCACAGCAGCACTGGCTACATGCCTTTCAGAGTAGCCACAGGAAAAGAGTTCAGCCCAATGCCTGACTACCCTCAGGTGCCCTCCGCTTCCCAGACACTTGATCAGTGGGTGAGGGGGTAGGAAGAGGTTTGGACAAATACAAAAATGGCGTTAAAAAAGACTTCTGAGACTTATAAAAAACAGGCTGATAAAAAGAGGGCTCCCCAAAGAACATTCCAAGTTGGGGAAAAGGTTTATCTGTCAAGTAAATATTTATGCCTCAAATTACCCAGCAAGAAATTAGGACCGAAATTCTTGGGGCCTTTCCCTATTGTGAGAATCATCAACCCTGTCACAGTAGAATTGAAACTCCTCAGACTTTTGGGGAAAATTCACCCGGTTTTCCATTGTAGCTTACTGAAACCTTTTCTGGCCTCCACTTTAAGACCTTCCCCTAAGAAGGCACCCGGACCCCTCATAGTAGCAGGTCAGACCCATTATGAAGTAAAACGTATTCTTGACTCTAGAATCTTTAAAGGAAAATTGCAGTACCTAGTAAAATGGAAGGGATACCCATTGTCTGAAGCCATTTGGGTGAAATCTAGTGATGTGAAAGCTGACAGACTTATCAAAAGGTTTTATGAGAAACACCCCAACAAACCAAAAGCCAGCTCCTAACTTGTGTTTTGTTTACATTACAGGATCTGTCCTTTTTGTAAGGGGGCCGGATGTCAATGCTGCAAACATTGACATGTTTTTACACTGACAATATAAGACACAGACTTTTGCTTTAACAGTTTGGCTTTGAATCACTAAAGTGCGGGAGGAATTCAACCTGGACGTTTTGAGAAGATAAGAGATAGCGCACTTCAGAAGGGAAGTGAAACTTTGTGTGTTAAATTAATTGGTGAATGTGATTCATGACATGTAATTAAGGGAGGGAGATTCTGTAGGATATGATGTGTCAAGAGGAGGAGAATTCAGATTCTGGCATCCATCCATGAGTGCCGATGCTCTGTTCTCATTATTATAGACTTTTTTAGAATAAACAATCATGCAGTGTTCTTTGATGTGTCTCATTAATCGGAACCATGACAGTACCCTCAGACCAACAACAAAAGTGCCTCCAGAGGAAGGACATTTCATAAAAAAACTGCCAGCATTGCTTTCAATGTGGAAAAGAGGGACATTTCAAGAGGGAATGCAGGGAAAACTTCTCCAAATTTTGAAACCGCTATGGTCAAGTCCCCTATGAAAGTTTTTTTTAGAAAAGGGAGAAGTAGAACACTGGAGGGAGAAATATGAGGCAGATTTTAAAGAAGGGTTCTGGTGAGTCCCAGATGGTAGGCCCATAGTTCCCCATCACCTTTTACAACTCATTTGCCAATGATTACATTCAAAAGGTCACTGTGGGATCCAAGCCATCCATGGTAGATGCCACCAGGTAGATTGGGTTTGCACCAGGTGTATAGATAGAGGCTGCCCAAATAGCAAGAAAATGCCAGACATGCCAGGCCAACAACGCATCTTCTAGGAAGGTCACCCAGAAAGGGGGGAGACCATGGGCACAGTGCCCCTTTGAAAAGCTACAACTTGACTTCATTCAGTTGCCTAAGGGCTAATGGTTACCAGTATGCCCTAGTGAGCTGGGACCAGCTCACTCACTGGGTGGAAGCTTTTCCTTGTCGCCACACCACCTCACTTGAGACAGCTAGACACCTTCTGAAGGATTTAGTGCCTATATTTGGGGTCCCCAGTGCCCCAGATATGGATCAAGGAAAGCATTTTGTCTCCAAGGTCATCATCTATGTACTACAAACATTAGGAATAACCCCAAATCTTCATGCTCCATATCACCCAGAATCTTTTGGGGTGTGTGTGTGAAATGAGCTTATAGGGAATTAAAAACCCTAGTAGGCAAACTCTGCCAGGAAATGCATTTATTGTGGTCCCAGGTCCTGGCCATCACCCTATTTCACCTAAGAACTAGACCCTGAGAAGATATAGGCATCTCTCCATTTGAATTACTTTTAGGCAGGCCATCAGACACTTTAAAAGGCTTAGACCTACATTCTCTTAGCTTAGAAAGGGGCAATGCGGTCTTTTCCTCTTATCTTTCAGCCCAGACGCTGCCTCTGGGAGACCCTCTATTCATTTGAGACAGGAGATTAGGTTTGGATCCGATCATTCACACAAAAATCACCACTACAATCAAAGTGGAACAGACCCTTCCAAGTTTTGCTGATCACCCAGATGGCTGTGAAGGTTGCAGAAAAGGACTCCTGGATCCATTGGTCCCACGTAAAACCAGTGGTAATCGACCATAGCACCGAGCCAAGCCCAACACTGAAGTTCCTACCCATCAGACTTACAAGAAACACAGAGATGAATGACTGGGAACTAGAGACTCTTTTCAAAGCCACAGAAGCAACGAGGAACACAATGGGGGTGGGGTGTGTGGAAACTCATCTTGAACCTTTTACTCATTTACTTTGTAACTAGCCAAATACATGGAACCAGACCTACTCACAGATAAGGGGAACATTTGGGAGTACCTGGCACAGCAGGTCCTGAACACCACAGACTTCTGTCTGGTGGGAGGGAGAGAGGCAAATCCGTCAAGGGCATCTTGATGACCTGTCTTGTAGTGGTAGATGCACACCCACTAACTATTCAAAACCATACTATGTTCATAAATTTCCACCTCACCACCACATAATTCACTATTTTCAACTGGGGACCCAGCACTGAGAGCAAGGATGAAACCATGTTCACATTACATGTTGCAACAGTGCAGCCACATGTTTTGTGATGAAAAACTCCTTTTCTCCTAAGGTGCCAACTGTCATGGTTCCGATAGATGAAATCCATCAAAAGAACTTCAAGGCAAAATTCTTCCTTAAAGAACATTTTATTCGGGAAACAAAGTATCAGCACTACATATTTGAACCCAAAAACTAAATTCCCTTCCTCCAGACACAAAGTAACAAAGTACAATTCCCACCCTCAATGAACTGTCATAAATCACATTCCCCAATTAGAGAAAAGCACCCAACCAGCAAAGAATTCAAAAAATGGAACATAAGTCAAAGGAGGTTGACCATCAAATAGCAGACCTGAAAGATGAAAATCAAAAACTCATCCAAATAAATGGAGAACTGGAAGATTCTTTGATGACCATAGAAATGGAGCGGGCATCATATTTCCTAAGATTCCAAAACATACAAGAGGACAAGGAAGAGGATCTTCTAGAATTGATGACAGAGTTGCTGGCAGACGTTCTAGGCTCGGGGAAGTCACAAATACAAGGAGAGGTCGATCAGGCATATCATGTCAACTCAAATTATGCTAGAAGAAATAAAGTGCCCAGGGAAGTCCATGTCAGATTTTTAGAAAGAGCCACAAGAGATGAAATTCTGAGAAAAGTAAGAGATGAGCCATTGAAATACAAAGGAAAAGAAATTGTGGCTCTTAAGCAAATTCCTAGAAGGATAAGAGAGGCTTGAAGAGACTACCAATTTTTAACTAAGAAACTTGTTGAAAAAGGAGTGAAATTTAGATGGCTGATTCCAGAAGGGTTTTTACTTTACTGGGACACAAAACGATACAGACTGGATACACCACTTAATGCATTGGAGTTTTTTGACAGTCACAGAGCCTTTTTGGAGAAAGATAATCCAGAATCTACAAAACAAGAGGAATTGCCAGTTCAAGGTGAGGCCGACCCAAAAGAGAGGGAAGAGACCAAAGAAACGCAAACCAGATATGCCTATTCAGAAGAAGGTGCAAGACCAAGAGACCAGAGACAGATAATATCGACTAGAAGATTAAGACCTAGATATAATTGAAAGGATGGAAGAGATGGGGATACTATCAGTAAATATTAACGGCCTAAATTCTCCCTCAAAAAGAAGAAGAACTTTCACATGCTTACAAAAATTAAATATGGATATAATTTGTTTCCAAGAAACGCACGTTAAGAGGCAACATGCTAAAATTCTAGAGCAACCAAAAATAGGCAAACTGTTCTTTGCATCGGCATACCAAAAGAAAAGAGGAGTAGCCCTTTATATCAAAGAAAAGATGATCCCCAAACAAATTTATGTGGACGAAGAAGGGAGAATTTTAATGGTGGAAATTATGATGGATCAAAAGCAAATATTAATCATTGGAATATATGCACATAATGATAAACAAGAACAATTTCATCTTAAACTTCACAAGAAAATACTAGATTTAAACTACCAAAATTTTTGCGTAATGGGAGACTTTAATGCAATTGTGGATGGATCCTTGGACTACAAAAGTGCTAAAAAAGGAAGGAAAGGAGGAAATCTACTACCTAGAGCAGGGGTCGGCAACCTGAAATAGTGAAAAAGCCACTTGGAACCAGTTCCCTCACAAAAGGAAAAACTGGGAGCCGCAAAAAATGGATGCGCATGTACACACATGCACAAACAAGAGGCTTAACAGAACAGTGGAGCCTAAGGCAAAACATGCAGTCGCCTTGCCCCCTCTGCTCTCATTCACTCGCCTTTGCTTGGAAAAGCTTCTCTCTTGCTATCATTCACTCATGTTTTCTTTGCAAAAGCTTCTCTTTCGCTCTCTCATTCACTCACATTTTGCTCTAAAAGCCTCTTTCACACTCTCATTCACTCACACTTTGCTCGAAAATGCTTTTCTTTTGCTCTCATTCACTCACCAACTCGAAAGGCCAGCCGCGGCGCCTCCATTGACTTCCATGGGAATGCTTGGCAATTAAAACCGCTCCCACTAGTGCTTCTACTGCTAACTTTTTCACTTGCTGCTTGGTTCTGATGAAACTGGAGAATCCTAGGATGCCACTGCTCGGGGTGAAGGAGGCTGCCTGGGTTCGGCCATAGTGGAAGCCAGCGACAGTAGCAGTGGAGGCGGCAGCGAGAGAGACGCTGGAGGTCTGCTGCATCTCCTTCAGCCTCCGCCTCCCCCACAGAAACAAATCCCTGTGCTGGCCCCCATAACAGCAGTGAGCCCCAAGGAAACAGAAAGGTTGGCGGTGGCGGCGGCAGTGGAGGCTGCTTTTGAGGCAGCTTAGTGCCCTTGCCGAGATATGGAGGTGCTCCAGGCCCATGCTCCACCAACCTTTCTGTTTCTTCCACCCAGCAGGCAGGCATTGCTACTCCTCATGCCAAAGCCGCCAAAGCTGTGGAACGCAGGCCTGGAGCACCTCCATATCTCGGCAAGGGCACTAAGCTGCCTCAAAAGCAGCAGCCGCTGCCGCCGCCTCCACCACCAACCTTTCTATTTCTTCTGCCCAGCAGGCAGGCATTGCTACTCCTGCTGCCAAAGACGCCAAAGACGCTCCAGTGTCTCAGCGAGTGCACTAGGCTGCCCCAACAGCAGCCGCCGCCGCCTAAACAATTGCCCACTCCTTTGGGCTTGCTGCTGTCATGGGGGCCGGCACAGGGGCATGGGGGCCGGCACGGCCAAACCCAGGAAGACTCCTCCACCCTCAGCAATGGCATCCAGTGATTCTCCGGTTTCATTGGAACCAAGCAGCAAGTGAAAAAGTTAGCAGTAGCAGCACTAGCAGGAGCGGTTTTAATCGGCCCCTTCATTGCCAAGCGTCCCCATGGAAGTCAATGGAGGCACCACGGCTGGCCTTTCGAGTTGGTGAGTGAATGAGAGTGAGAGAGAAGCATTTTCAAGCAAAGTGTGAGTGAATGAGAGTGTGAAAGAGGCTTTTTAGAGCAAAATGTGAGTGAATGAGAAGAAGAGAAGTTTTTGTGAGGAATGTGTGAGTGAATGAGAGAGCGAGATAAAAGCTTTCCTTTTATCCCTTTCTTCTGACACCACCTTCCCCCCGGCCATTTTTCCCGAGTCACAAACCTTCACAGCTCCCTGACGCTAGCAAGAACCATCTTTTTGAGTTTTTTACTCTTCTTTTTCCAGGCTAAGGGAGTGCCAGCCCTGCTGATGTAGGAAAAGCGAAGCAGGGGCCCTGCTGGTTCTCCAGAATAGAGGGGCCACTTCCTAATAAATGCGGCTTCCTAATAAATGCGGCTGATCAGTCTTAGTTTCTTCTGCAAGGAATGGTTGGGGGAGGGGTGCGTTTGCTTCACCCTTTCCTCCCCCAAAAGGTTCCCTGCTTGGAAGGAGGAACGTGAAAGGGGTGGCTTTTGGTTTCTTTCCTTCTAACAGACAGAGTGGTGCCCAACGGGTATTAGGGAGGGTACAGATCGGGAAGGGGGATTGCGTCTTTCCTCATCCAGCAAAACTGGTAAGAGAAAGCTTGTGGGCTGACCAACTAAGCTGCTAAATCCCCTGTTTCTAGTGGACCCTCCTCACTGGGAAGAAACCTTGGCAATGAACGGATTTGGAGGCGCGCGCGCGCGCACACACACACACACACACACACACACACACACAGAACTCCCCCTCCCCAGCATGCCCCATCTTACTGACCCACTCACCTTTCCAGCAGTCCTCCTGTCTCTTCCTCCGCTGCCGCCATGTGCAGTCCGAGGAAGAAAAGAGGTTTGTGTGCAGTCCCACAAACAGCTTGTAGGAAGTCCCAGAAACCAAAGAACTTCAACCAATCAATTCAAGCTTCGCAAGTTTTTTTTTTTCCATGAGAATTTTGAATTGATTGGTTGAATTTTTTTAGTCCCACTTTTTTTTTTTTTGGACTGCACATGGCAGAGGACTGGGAGCCACATGCGGCCCCAGAGTGGTGGGTTGCCGACCCGTGACCTAGAGCACTTCTAAAAATGATAGAGGAATTTACAGTAGCATGTTTCACATATGGCGAGAGAGAAACCCAGAGAAATTAAAATATACATTTTACTCAAATAGACACAAATCATGGTCAAGAATTGATATGATATGGATCTCATTGGACTTGAAATCGATAATTCAAGAGGTGCCGAGCCCCGTGGGCCCGACACTTCATGGGGGGGCAACCACCTGTGACGTCCCTGTGTCTGCAGCTGACCTACCTCTGGGTGCTCTGGGCCCCGCTCTAGGAACGCCGTCTCGTCGGCAGACAGTGGGACCAGCCAGTGCCTTAGGTTGACAGGCAACCAGTGCCCAATGATACGGGACTACTGTGAGAGGGCCAAGTCCACAGATGGGGTCTTGGGGGACGGGTGTGGTTTGGGCCCCACCACCACTGCCGATGACATATGATGGGTGCCCTGACCACTTAGCAATGTTCTTGGGCCACGCCATAAACCATTTGGATAGATGTGCTTCGGCTTCCCGTCTCAGTGGGCGATGATGGTGGCAGTAACAGCGGGCTTGCAGGGTGAGGCCGCAGCCTGGGCTGCTGACCTATATGGTGACCATGCCAGAGAGCTGGGGGTCGTTGGCCTCTTTTTGGAGGCGTTGCGAGCCCAATTCGAGGACGCCTCCCGGGATCAACAAGCTGAGGCCGAGGTGTTGGGTCTTCAACAACATGGCAGACCTGCAGTGGAATATGTCCATGAGTTCTGTCGGGTAGCTGGCAAACTGCGCTCATGGCCAGAGCATTTACTGGTGCACCATTGCACTGGTGCACTGGCGGGAGTGAGTCCCTCCTCCTGAGATGTGGTTCTCGGGTTCAGATGAGCTTGTTGGTTACATACCTGGTGCCCAGCTGTGTGGCAACAGCTCTGCCCGAGCTGCTCGACACTCTCTCAGGGTTGGCGGTGGAGTTCCCCAGGCTCATAGTGCTGGATGACTTCAACCTGCCTTCCCTGGAGGGTCATCCGAGCTAGCCCAGGAGTTCATGGCTTCCATGACGGCCATGGACCTGACCCAAGTAATTCAAGGCCCGACTCATGTGGGGGGTCACACTCTCGACCTGGTGTTCCTATCTGGACAGTGGTTGGATGATTTGGGAGGGGGTTTACCGGACGTTATTCCCCTGTCATGGTCCGACCATCATCTCCTGCGGCTGGTCTTCCATTGTGTCACCCCCCGCCGCTGGGCGGCGGAACCAACTAAATGGTTCCGCCCCAGGCGCCTAATGGACCCTGAACGGTTCCAGATGGCACTTGGGTCTATACCTATCGCCCACACTCACAGCCCAGTTGATGCCTTGGTGGATGCCTGGGAAAAGGCGGCCACTGAGGCACTCAACTGTGTCGTACCCTTGCGACCTCTGACCCGGCGCAGATCCCGTTGGGCTCCATGGTTTTCTGTGGAGTTCCGGGAGATGAAGCGTTGGAGACAGGGTCTAGAGAGCGGTTGGAGGTCAAGCCGTTCCGAATCTGAGCGATTGCAGCTAAGAACCTTTATAAGGTCTTATCTTGCTGCGATAAGGACGGCGAGGGCTAATTACTTCGCTGCCCTCATCGCGTCTGCAGATAATCGCCCGGCCGCCCTGTTTAGGGTGACTCGCTCCCTTCTTAACCAGGAGGTGAGGGAAGATCCTTTACAGGGACAGGCCGAGGAGTTTAGTCACCATCTGACGGACAAAATCGCTCAGATCCGGGCCGGCTTGGAATCTGACTGGGCGGAGTCTGACGTGGAGGAATCGGACGGTCTTGAGCATGTTATCTGGACTGAGTTCGATCCTGTTTCCCCTGATGATGTGGACAGGATCATGGGGAGGCTGAGCTCCAGCACCTGTTTGTTGGATCTGTGCCCCTCCTGGCTGGTTTATGCGGCTCGGGAAGGGACACGAGGCTGGTTCCAGGCAGTAATAACTGCTTCTTTGAAGGAGGGTGTCTTCCCCGCCACCTTGAAGGAGGCGGTGGTGAGACCCCTCCTCAAAAAGCCTGTCCTGGACCCGGCTGTTTTAAATAACTATCGTCTAGTCTCCAACCTTCGCTTTCTGGCGAAAGTTGTTGAGAGTGTGGTGGCGCATCAGCTTCCTCTGTTCCTGGAGGAAACAGATTACCTCAACCCATACCAATCGGGTTTCAGGCCCGGGCACAGCACGGAGACAGAATGATCTCTGGCAGGCTCGGGACAGGGGTTGCTCCTCTGTCCTAGTCATATTAGATCTCTCAGTGGCTTTCAATACCATCAACCATGGTATCCTTCTGCGGCGTCTCAGGGGGTTGGGAGTGGGAGGCACCGTTTTACGGTGGTTCTCCTCCTATCACCTGGGCCCCTCGCAGTCGGTGTTGACTGGAGGGCAGAGATCCACCCCGAGGCCTCTCGTTTGTGGAGTTCCTCAGGGGTCGGTTCTCTCTCCCCTCCTGTTCAACATCTACATGAAGCCGCTGGGTGAGATCATTCGTGGTTTCGGGGTGGGGTATCATCAGTACGCTGATGATACCCAACTGTTTTTCTCCACCCCGAACCAACCCAGCGATGCCCTCGACGTGATGTCCCGTCGCCTGGAGGCGGTCCAGGTCTGGATGGGGAGAAACAGGCTTCGTCTCAATCCTGCCAAGACTGAGTGGCTGTGCATATCGGCATCTTGGGTTAACCAGATTATTCCACCTTTAACGATGGGGGGTGAGGTGTTACCCCCCGTTGATAGGGCTCACAACTTGGGCGTCCTCCTGGATTCACGGCTCAATTTTAATAATAATAATAATAATAATAATAATTCTTGTCCTGCCATCAGGTGCTTTGGAGAATAGCTTGACTCCCTCTTCTTTGTGGCAGCC